>CM021732.1:82796849-82941066 GCA_011075105.1 Heteronetta atricapilla
AAAAAAGAAAAAGGAAGAAAAAGAAAAAAAAAAAGAAAAAAAAAAGAAGAGAAAGAGAAAGAGAAAGAGAAAGAGAAAGAGAAAGAGAAAGAGAAAGAGAAAGAGAAAGAGAAAGAGAAAGAGAAAGAAAGGAAAAGGAAAAGGAAAAGGAAAAGGAAAAGGAAAAGGAAAAGGAAAAGGAAAAGGAAAAGGAAAAGGAAAAGGAAAAGAGAAAGAAAAAGTAATGAGAACAGTGCTTTCCCTGAGTCAGTTTACCCTCTGTTGTCCAGTACATTCAGGACCTGAGATATTTAGATGTCACCACCCTACTGAAGTGTGCTTTTCCTTTTATTTTTAAAGCCCTCCACATGATATTCATGAAATTATATATGATGGCTTCACTGTTGCAGGGAATCTTGATTCCCAGCTGCTGTTTGTCTTTGAAAATCTCCCTGTGTGCAACATCAGGTAAGCTAAATGCCTGCCAGCTTAGACTGAGAGATCAGAAACCAAGTAATAGCTTGAAAATTGCAGTATCTTCATGAAATCTGGCAATGCAGATAGCAACAGGAAACTTTAAACAAGGGGAGAACTCAGCTAACCATGTGATTTCCAAGTGGATAGTCTGTTATATGGAGCATACTGCAGATACAGCTCTGAAAAATATGTACATGTTAGCAGAAAGCTAACATGTACAGTAGCTGTGCTGAAGAGAACTAAAGGGTTTCTAAGCAGTCATCTAATTTGTGGAAAGTTAACTACCTTGTATGGCTAGAAGCAGGGATCAGGGAGGTACACAATAATACCCATTTCCTCTCCCTCTATGTCTTCAGATCAATGAGCCAGACTACACCTAGCTGTTATTTTTTTTACTCTGTGCCCTGCTGAAGGAAAATAAATTTTGGACAGAAGAAACGATGACAGAAAGGTGGTCTAATAGATATTTAATTTTTCCTTGCTCATTGAAGCATCAACATTGTGTTATATCGTGGGTTTTTTTTTTTTTGTTGTTGTTGTTTTAGTTGTTTCCCTATTGTTTTTTAGAGATACATACATGCCCACCCAAAAATCAAGCATGAAAAAGAATGGGTCAATAACAAAATAAAACAAATTTTAAATCCACCTTTTTTCAACACTGCATTTGTCTAAACTGCTTTATGGAAGATGTGTCAGGTAGCAAAAGTGTCTAAAGTTTAAGTATATGATGACTTCACTGGAAACATAAAAAGTTGCCACAAATTGCCTCAAACTTATGCTAGGTTCTTCAATACACAAAAGAGCACGTCTAGCCTGATTCCTTGACTTACTGAAATCCCAAAACAAAGAACATTTAACTACTTCTAATTTTTAATCTCTGAAAGGTTAATGTAGCTCTAGCATGAACTAGACTCTTTCTGAAATAAAAGAAATAAAAGGAAGCATTAATGTTAAATTATTGTGGTGCAACCTTAGGCACAAGCATTCAATTGCCAGTGAGTACATGTACACTGAAAAGAAAACCCACAGCTTGTGAATTCAGAGACAGAAGGCTCTTCTACTTGAGCTAAAGGTGAAGCTGTACATTGCAAGAAAGCTTCATCATAATTACTGCATTGCTCAACAAGAGTATTATGGCCATAATATTTTTAAGAAGAAATTTCTTGCACAAATATATTTTGTACATTAAAATTAATGATAGAATCCATGAATTAACAAGACTCTCTGAAGTAAAATATGTCTCACAAACAGAAAACTACTGAGAATCATGTCCAATCATTTACTCAGGGACATGGTGACTTATAAAATATGGTATATTAAATGTAGCAATAAACCAAAACTGTAATGTTAGAAAGTGTGATTTATTTTTTCCTTCATTTCTCTCCATCCTGATCTTTTCAATTCTAAAATATGAGGTACCTTCAGCCAAAATCTGCTCTGTGGCCTGAAGGACTGTAAAAAGATTTGAGTTGCACCATTCTATGACTATAAATGATTGTCTGGTCCTGAATTTCCAAAATCTGTGGAAGCAGAAATCAATAAACAAGCTATTTGACTTTCAAATCCTCAAATCTATGGAAACAAGGGAGTATAATAACTTTTAAATTTAAATGTAGTAAACAATATGTTTTTCTTTCCTGAATTATAAGAGTTTTATTTTGGATAAGGTCCATTTAAGTTTTGTTTTGTTTTATTTTGTTTTGTTTTTTACTCATGACTGATCTGTCAGCATAAAACTATCAGTACATGCATAATTTTATTACTGTTTGCATTTTCAAATCCTTCATAATTTTTAATATAAAACTGTGAACATTTTCCAGAGGATCATCATTCAGAATATTTTGTTTCTGCTGTTAATTTATATCAAAACTATGATTCAGCTTATTCTTACTTGTACCCTTTATTTAATATTCTGTTTCCTACTTTTTTGCTTGTTATTTCCCACTGTGTGTTGCACTTAATGAGTGTGTGAATTGTGAGCTTTGAGTTGAGCTACAATATATTCTTTTAGTTCTTAATATCTGGATATTTTCAGGCAGTAGGTACTTTGTAACTGAATAAAGTAGGGAGGGCTCAGAATTTGTAAGAATCTGGCACAAAATACACAATGAATTGTGATTGCCTGAGGAAAAAGGGGGACATTAAAAATTATATACTGATGCCTAATCATGGCTAGCTGCTGATAAAGTACCTACCTGCAATTCACAGTGTGAAAAAATATTTTGGATAACACAAAATATTAGCAAACAATTAACTTTTTAGAATCATTAATATATATGGGCAATTTTTTCTTCACTAAAGGGTACACATTCGTTTAAGGCCCCTAACAACAACAACAACAAAAAATGAATACCTAAGTAACTAACTGAATACTTCCTAAGAGTAAGATCCACCAGCCATATATTGCAGTATAAATATTTTAAGGAATACAGAAATTCAGAGTACCACCTGTTGGTGAAAAATATAACTTATTTTCCTGCTGAATGGTAGATGCCATGCTTTGGTGAAGAGCTAAAAATCAGTCAAGTTTTTTGACAATTTGCCAGGGTACATAATGTGAAATAGTATTACAAGAACACCAGTTATTTATGATTTAATTATTTCAGGTTGATGATATGTAGCATGGATTTAGCAAAACACATTTCAAAGTACTTTGCAAACATTATCTAATTTGTTTATAAATATGTCTCTCTGTTTTGGGGCTTTATTTATGCCATACTTTATTATGGATAAATGTGTTAAATTAAAATTTACCACCCCAACACGCAACATGGTAAAATAATTGAAACAGTAGAAAGTAAAACTATTTAATATAGCATAGAGACCATTCTATTATTAGTAACCATTAAATCCAAATTGAGGCTTTGAAAGCTGCATTATTGTAGCTTTCAGTATCAGCAGACAGTATCATTAGTATCACAGGCACATCTGTGGAGATTGTTGTATGGCGAGGTTATTCAAGGTACTGAAAGATAGATTTTTCCCTAATAAAAGGTGAAACATATCTCAGCCAGCTACCTAAGTCAGATAGAGACAGTCACAAAAACAAAACAAAACAAAACAAAACAAAACAAAATAAAATAAAATGCTGGCACTTTTGTGGTGTAAAAACTGTTGTAGTTTGTGGTTTCTACAAATGCTTCTTCTTGTTTACAGTGCACTGTGTTTCCATGTATGACCAGGAAGTTTCTATTAGTACTTAGCTTTAGTCATCTTGAAAGGTAATCAAAGCTTTCCTAAAGTTTGTCATTACATGAATTTATCTCCTGGAGCAGCTATAGACTCAATGTATCCTGAGTTAAAAACACAGTAAGTCTCAGCTGACTTAACTTAAGATGCATCGTGAGGTTCAGGCTGGATATCAGGAAAAGGATCTTCACTGTGAGGGTGGTCGGGCACTGGAACAGGCTCCTCAGGGAAGTGGTCATGGCAACGATCCTGATGGAGTTCAAGAAGCATTTGAACAAAATTCTCAGACATATGGTTTGATGTTTGCGTGGTGCTGTGCAGGCACAATGATCCTTGAAATCCTTTCTTATTCTTAGATCCAAAAGAAGTTTCATAGAATCATAGAATATCCCAAGCTGGAAAGGATCTTTCTCTATGACTGTCTTTAAGACAAGGATCTTTAAGACAAATGTGTGACTCCTGATGGCAGGCTTCAGCAAAAGAATTAGCCTACATGTTAGTAGGCTAATATCTATACCATTAAACACCTCTATCAGTCAGTATTTTTATACATATATATATAGTAGTTATATATGCTTATTAATATTGCCAGAGATGTTTGTTATTTACATCTTGTCACTAAATTATGACCTATACGAATTCAACAATTTATGTGCCTTCCCATTTCTCTTTCTAAAATATAACAGGGACCTATTTAATCTTATCTATTCAGTCATCACTTTGGTGAACTTTCACTACAATCTGACAACTGGAATAAAAATAAGCATTTGAAGTTATTTATGAATTGATTCATGAAGGTCATATACCTGTGACGATCAGACCGTTTGTTCCTCTCCCATTGTTCAAATTAATGTTTTAAAGTTTTAGAAGGCTTCTTTTACAAATAAGAATAAAGAAGTATGGTAATAACCATTTCAAATTTATCTAGACAGAACAGCACCCTAGATCTAATAATGTCCAATATCACATTTCAGATAGAAACTTTAAATATGTAGTAGGGATAAATAAATTAATGCTAGTGATAAGATGAAAAGGGTGAATATTGCAAGCAATACCTCACCATATTTTACCATTTCAATTGAATAGTAATCCAAAAAAAAATGATTTGTTGGTACAGTGAAAAGTAGGTTATAAAAATATCAAAAGAAAAAAAAAAGGAAAAGAAAATCGGGAGTCCTCAACTAAGCCAAGAAGTTGGGTTGAATAGTTTCATAAAGTAGGCACATTCTACTCTGAAAACTGTTGAGTTTTTTCACCCCACTTCCTACTGAAAGTATGGTTCAAAGTCCAATTTTGTTAAAAATACCTTCTTAGTTCTAACCTAGATTATGTGTGTGTGTGTGTGTGTGTGCGCCAGTATTATCTTTCAGCTTTAGTTCATCTTCACAGTTTTTGCTCCAGAAAAGTAGAGGGAAGTGGTCTCTCCCAGAGAAATCAAGCGTGTCTCCTTCAGTCTCTAGTTAGACTACTAAACCATATTGTTAGTCACTGTTCACAGAAAAATCTACCCTTTCTCTGAACAGTCTCTGTATTCCTTCTCATACTAATTCAGTTTTCTAGAAAGCTGATGATCACTGTATATGTAGTACTCATGATGATTTTCTAGGGTCCCTCATTAATGATTCTACAAATTCTTCCGATATCTTTAGTTATATTTCCTTTCTCTTGGCCACATCACACCAATAATTTAATACATCTTTATGAACTCAAACTTTTCTCCTCCACTGTCATTTCTTTTTGATGAAACTTTCATTTATAGAAGGAAGTTCTTTTATTGGGCCTTACTTGCAAAGACCTTTCATTTTAGATCAATTTCTATTTGCCTCTCCAGCCTTAATTACTTTTTATTTGGCAATATATTCCAAGTTTTGCACACTGCAGAGGTCAAAGTAATTTATCTGCAGCTGTCTAGATAGCTTTTTTCCTTCTGAAAAGTTACTACGTCATGAACCATTTTCCACACATACAACACACATACAACACTGGACTTTTAGAAGAAATCATTGCTACCAGACTCATTTGTGATTTCCCATATTTCTGTAGTCAGCAATATGAAAACTGGAGGTAATCCGTCCCATCACACAGTCCACCCATTACACTGACATCCTCAATTTTTCCTGTCATTTAAGATGTGTTAGTTTCCACATTCTCAGAGCCTTCTTATTCCTGTCACATATTCAGCAATGCCCCACTTTCTGAAAACAGAGGCAGAGTACTACTTCAGGCTTGAGCTATACCTAGAGTAAATATGAGTCTTTCATCATTGATTATGATGAACCTGCTTAATTATTGTACTTTTTAAGAAAGATACATTCCTGAAGATTAGAAGGAATATCTCTTTGACAAGATACCTTGATCCTCAAGGATTTTTTTATATTTTTTTATTTTTTATCCATACAGGTTTCCATGTTTTTCTTAGTATCCTATTTGTAGATATCCAGCTACATTTAGAGCCTCCCCTACATAAATTTCCTTGTGATTGTCAACAAAACCAAAATAGTCTGTGTATGTTTCCTTGTCAGAGCTTTCAATACACAGGATCTTTTCAGTCTGACCTCCCTAAATTCCTTTATATACCTCAAATCAGTGATTTTGAACCAGAAAACATTAATTAGCAGCTACTTGTTTATCCTTAATTTTAATTTAAGTTGAACCTTCTCAAAGCATTTAATTGCATACTTCTTACTTCTGGAATAGCTTTATTTCTTGTCAATGTATCACTCTTTAATGACTAAATTGATCAGCTATCCCAAACAGAAATGATTGTGCTATTCTGACTAACTTTTTTTTTTTTTTTTTTTTTTTTTTTTTTTTTTTTTTTAAACTTCCTGCCCCTGTCTGCCTCCATTTCTTCCTCTCCTCTGCTGTGGAAAAGAACATTCTTTCTCCCTGTCATTGTTACCCCATTTTTTACCTGATTTTATTCTCCCTTTCCCAGCATAGACTGCTCCTCAGGAAACAAACAGACTTTTCTTTACCTTGGGGATTTGCCAAGCCAGATTAGGGAAGAACCATGAGCTATCGGTTTGAGCTTCCACTCAATGCTGAAGAGAGGGAAACATGGAAAGCTACAACTGGAGTGAAGTTATAAGTGAACAGAGTCCCTAAAAGTCTCTTTACTTCTACATAGTTCTTGTTAGTCAGGAAATACATCTCAGAAAGAGTTGTCTTCTTTAACTAACAATTTAAGCAATTATGGACCTAACTGTGCAGGCCTTAGTCAGGCAAGACTCCTGCTGAGTTTTTAAACTGACTTTTCTGCAAATTTTGCCTTTCTAGACTTTATGATCAAGCACAAGAAAAATAATAACCGCGTTCTCTTTTTGTATCTTGGCCAACTCACACAAACTGTAATAAGTAGTTTCAAACAACCTGCTTGTGCTCTGGGATTCTCTGCTGAAGCAACATGCTGACTAAGCTAGTGAATCATAGGAAGTTCTGTTTCCAAAAGGGATGAGGCCACTAGTTAGCTAAGTCCTAACAAACTTTCAGTGTCAGGCATTACTTTAGAGTTTCCCTGAAGTCCTATTTCTAACTCAAGAGTTTAGTCATCAACAAACACAAAAGTTCAGGTTCATGAGATATAATATTAAATTTTATATTTATTCAATACCACAGAGATAACAAACTATCTTCAGTTTTTATGAGAAGCTCCTTTTGGTCCATATTTGACCCTTATTCACCCCATGTAGTATTTCAGTCTCCTGCATAATGGAATAATTTCCTGACTAAGCTTCCCAGAGTCTGGGCCCTTGAGCAACAGTGGAAATGACAAGGGAATCTCTAAGATTATTTAGAAATGTCAAGCCCAGAGATGTAGCAGCAAGTGCTTTCATTTTTTTTTTCAATTTTGTTAACAGTAGTATTGAATCAGCTTTACACTGAGAAAATAACGGATCTATTTCTGACAACTGTAATAACTGAGGTTCGTGAGGTCTATCCCAGTTGTTAGCTGAAGTTCTGCAAAGTCAGTGAAAGTTTATAAAGTGTTCCATAACTCCTAACAACTTAAACAGATGGGGAAAAATATAAATGAGGGAGAAAAGAGAGAGAAAACATCTAAAAACAAGTAATACCAGACCATGGACACCTTAAAGACTACTATAAAGCCACCTTTGGTAAACAAAAGCATCACAGAAATGAATGAAACAAAATCAGTGTGTTGGAAATGTAGTCTGTACCCTTAATTACTGCCTTTTTTATGGTCTTTAAAAAGGCAGTTTGAGAGGAACAAGTGGACACAGAATCCAAACTTAGAGAAGGCAATGATATTTTTTTTTACCTTTCTAAGGATGTTACTAAATTAGCTCATTATAAAGTTAGCAGAGACCTCTTCCTGATTAATGTGAGGTTGTTCTCTTCCCTCTTATCTTCCAAGAATCCAGTGGAAGGACTTTGGTGATAGACACAATAACTGAGCACCAGCCATGGATGCTAAAAAGCAAACCACAAAATCATACTTCTCCAACCATTATGATTTTATTATTTCCCCATATGGTTTTGTTTCTTAAAAAGTAGGAGAATGACTCTCTGTCAAAGAACTGAAAACAGAAATATATATATATATATATATTTTGCCCATGACATATGTTCATATGACAACATTAGATTTTAATTAATCATAGAATCATAGAATGGCCTGGGTTGAAAAGGACCTTAAAGATCACCTAGTTTCAACCCCTCTGCTCTGGGCAGGGTTGCCAGCCACTAGAGCAGGCTGCCCAGAGTTGCATCAAGCCTGTCCTTGAATGCCTCCAGGCATGGGGCATCTAAAACCTCCCCATGCAACCCATTCCAGTGCCTTATCACCCTCTGAGTGAAAAATTTTCTCCTAATTTCCAACCTAAATCTCCCTCATCTTAGTTTAGAACCATTCTCCCTTGTCCTATCACTACCAACACATGTAAACAGGCATTCCCCCTCCTGTTTATGTGTTCCATTCAAGTACCAGAAGGCCGCAATGAGTTCTCCCTGGAGCCTCCTCTTCTCCAAGCTAAACAAGCCCAGTCCCCTCAACCTTTCTTCATAGAAGAGGTGCTCCAGCCCTCTGATCATAATAATAGGTTCTTACATTAAAAATAAAAAGGGACATTGATGGTTTTTAGCCATAGTTTTCAGTTTTGCAAATAGATTTGACTCTTGCTTTTTTTTTTTTTTTTTTTTATTGTTGGTAGTATTTTTTAATCAATATTTCTTATTTTAACATGCATTTCCTAGTTTCTATGAAATGGTAAGAAAGTAGAGATACCGCTACTTAAAACCAATTTACCATTACCATTACCAAAAAACATCTGATACAATGTTATAATGGAATAGCAATATAAATGTTGGTAATTCATTAGGCTCATTTATTGTTTTAGAATAAAAGGTAGTGGTGCAGAAGCTCATTTATAACTGAGCAATCCAATACGACTTCAGAACTGCTAAATCATGCCACTGAACAAACCACTCTTTATGGGCTGTGGCAGAAGGTGCGAGGAGCTAGTAGAGTCTTAGGTGAGAAATAAGAGGACAGCAGAACACTACATAGAGACAAAGGTCAGCATTCATCCCAGGGCATATGACAATTTAAGTATTCAATTATATTTTCACAGCTAAAGTTTAAAAGTTTTGAGTCTGATGCATCACTGTGTAAATGTCATGTCTATTTTTTAAAAAATCATCCAGAATAATATTGCACATAAATTTATATTAATACATTGACTGTGTATATATTTTATTTATTGAATATTCTGTGTGTCTCCTCCTTAGTAGACGCAACTATGTCCTATGTTAATCAAGATTTAAATAAACATATCTGCTTTCTGACTGATTGCTTTACGGTGAAATGGGGTGCCATTAGCCAGTTGTTTAATTGTCATTCATCAGAGTGAAGTAGCATTTATTGATTTTATTGATAGAATTTATTGATTATTGGACTTTCAACAAGTCGGAGGTGCAATATTTCCTTACCATCTGACACTATGATATATTTAGTTGGTAATACATTTCTATTCTGAAACTCATGTTATGAGGCAATTTGGTTTCATATTCCTAAAATCATGTCTTACAGTAAAATGCAAATACTAACTGGCCATGAACATTTCATTTCTTAATGTTGTTAAACCATCATGAAAGTTACTTAACTAAAAAGTTTTTACTTTTTCAGCCTCTAATGTTCAAACTGTATTATATTCTTTAATAACAAGAAAAACTCTAACTCCTTATTCAGTGTAATACGTTAGCTCTGTGTTTGATTTTTACCCTATAGTTCTGTACACAGTACTTTCAAGGTATGATGAAGTTAAATGATTTAAGTAAATTGAAAATAAGTGCAATAATTGTCTGCAGTATGACCAACTCCTCTCATACCAAGAGTTTCTTGTCATTATTACTTGCTATATATAAAATTCTTCAACCACATTTTGGCTCCTAACAATGCTTAGCCAATTTGAATTAATTTTTCATCATATTCTGAAATAAAAGTTGTGCAAAGTAATCTCCAAAGAGCATTGAGGTTCACATAAATGGAAGATAAGGTGATATTTCAGTTCAAATTAAACAACATATTGATTTTCCACAAGAATTCTGGTCTTTGATTCAGCAGTGCTCTCTCATGACAGCACTATAGGAATATACCCATTCATGGATAGGAATCCTCAAACTTATCATTCTGGATGAAATTAATGTTATAATGGACAGTTCAGATGAAAGTAAAGCATCAAGCAACTGATAAAACACAAAAGAGATTTATGTAGCCTTTGTGTTTGTAGCAATTCAAATTATACCTTCAGAATTATGCTACAGAGGCCATCTTAGACTGGAAAACATACAGAGGGAGCTGACAGAAACAATTAACCTAGAAAAATTCTACTGTGATATCTACTGGTTTTGTTCTTTGTCTTTGTTATAGTTTAACAATAAGGAAGTAGAGTTTTGCAGTTAAGAGAACAGGGGCAGTCTTGTTGCAGGTAAGACTTCTAAACAAAAGGTAACATTCATAAACTAAAAAGTATTGTTTTTTTTTTGTTGTTGTTCTAGAGAATTGTTGATATTTCTGTTTTCTCCACTT
This sequence comes from Heteronetta atricapilla, assembly GCA_011075105.1. Lineage (NCBI taxonomy): Eukaryota > Metazoa > Chordata > Aves > Anseriformes > Anatidae > Heteronetta > Heteronetta atricapilla. The sequence continues at coordinate 82,807,546 of CM021732.1, forward strand.
TCAAGAAGTTTTAAGTATTGCAGTTCCCACAAGAAAGGAAATTCTATTTTCTTTACATGCACAATACACAGACATATGCATGCATGCAGAAACACGCATGCACACATCTGTTTATGCTTATCAGTCTGTGAATAATTTCAGATAAATTAGGCATACTCATATAACTTAGTATTCTTCCTCATACTCTAAGCTCTTTCAGGAATGCTAGTACAAATGGGACCCTCTGATAAACACTGGAATTAGGAATTACAAGAAAACAGGAAGAAAGCATTGGAGAGGCACGTTGCTTTGTCTGACGGAGGCTAAGGAAGACAACCCGCTATCCTGTGCCATCTGTTGGGAAAGACCTGGAAGGAAAAATATGGGTATGAGGCCTTTTTCAGGGTAATGAAAAATGATACCTACAGAGATGAGAGGGAAATAATCATGAGCACATTGGGCAAGTAAAGTCCACCTGTGAGCCCTGTGCATGATGGTAGAAGTGTCAAGGACAACAGAAGTAGTGTCCCTTCAATGTGCCGTCTCATGCATTTACTCTCACTGAAGAGCCTGCCAAAACAATGCAAGGTCTTTCTTTATTTCTTTTCCCTAGTGAGGAATATCCAGGTGGATAATGGACAAAAGCAATTGGGAGAGTAAAGCACTTAGATGGTTTGGTTGTCTTTCGGTGAAATGATTATGCTACCATGAAAATTCCTTGTGGTTTAATACAGGTGCTAGAACACATTAATTAAGAAAAACAAAATGCAGATTGATCATTGCCAGTGTATGCACGGAAAATAGATATTAGCTTTACTAGAAGAATACAGTTCAGTAGTTTAGCACAGCAAATCCATATTTCAGCATTATAGGAATCTATATTTTTTAAGATTGTAACCAAAATTGTGAGTGAAAGGAAGGAAAATCCTAGTCTGAATAATATTTTTGTCTGGCCTAAGATAGTACGTGGTTCTGCCTTTTTTCACCATCATTTCACTATAAAATATTTTTCTTAACGGATATGGGAAAAATTATGCAGATCTAGAATTTAAAGGAAATTTAGTGTAATGCAGTTTCTAAGATAGAATGGCAATTACCCATTTTTTTCAGTCATTAAAGAATAAAAGAATTTAAATGAGCGTGAAGTAGAAGAACACGTAAATGAAATTTGACCGAGCAGAATATATCGAAGCAATCCATAGCCTGACAACAAAAGAAACTTAAAAGATCATATTAAAAGAGAGAGAAACTGCTATACAGAAGAAGGAAAGCTGAAATACAAATGAGGGTGTTTGGATGCTTAGGCAGCATTGATTTCTTGAACTGTTGCTCGCTCTTCTCCAGGTAAGTAGCAGTCAGCCAGAAATATCCCATAAGTCACATCTGGTCCAGAAGCTGCTGTTGGACTCGGCTAACATGTCAAAAGCAATGAATACTATAGGCTCCTAAAATGGGTTTTGATTCACAATATTTTATCACACTCATGGCTAGATTTTTGGTTGTAAATAAACATTTTAAAAATCAGATTGAGGTCATAGACTCACAGGTTTATTCAGTTAGGAAAGAAGCCTGGGAGACCACGTAGTCCCAGCTTCATTCTCAAGGCAGGTTTAACAGACTACACAGCTCTGGGCTTTGTCCAAAGCTACCATTTTAGGAAAAAATGCTTCTTACTCTAATATGAACACATAGTCTGCTAGTAAATGTTTTGTTAAGCTGCTTTGTTGACCCAACTGTAGGTTACAGTTTTAAGGAAACAGTTCTTTCTTCAGGAAATTAACAAAATTATTTTTTTCTCCTTGATCTTCCTTCATAAATAGAGGACAGATGCTTAGTTTGGTGCTGCTTAGCTTTGATGCTCTTAAGAAGTGGTATATTACATTGTGAAATTTCAATTTGAGTAAGTGAGAAGGACTTTCTAAAACATTTATTCTACAGATAGTTACTTTCTAAGATTTACATTATTCATCATTTAAATACATTCCCTCAGTATGTCAGAATTAGGGTCTATAAAAATTAAAATTAAAAAATTGTGACATGTATGGCATCACCTATAAAAGCAGAGTACTGTAAAATGTTTGAGTGTTGTTTTGTTTTGTTTTGTTTTCTGTGTGGAAATCTTTACAAAGAAGAAAAGTTTGAACTAGGCTAAACTGTTGCTCATAACATGATGTGAACCATTTCAAGTTACTGTTTTTTCATCTTTCCAAATACAAGATTAATGTTATTTTAAGCAAATGGAAAAAAAAAAATCATATAAAGAAGAACTAGTACAAGAAAAGAGTTGAATTGTTTTAAGTATTTTACAGTTTTACATGATAATTCTTGAGATATGTTTAATTTCAATGCCATTTCTTCACATAGCAAAATATATAGTTTTAATTTTTTTTTTTTTTGCCTGTATGAATCTGAAATATAATTCCTCTACATTAAACTCACTGAGAGCATGATACTGTAATGCTTGTGCTTACAGGAGAGCAGTAAATAATGTGTAGAAAAACCAAGAGTTAGAACACAGGAAAACAATAATTTTCAGCCTATGGATTCATACTTCCAATTTTCTGTATTATTAATGTGGTTAATTTTGACTTTAATTTTGAATTGGGAGACAGTGTAACTAGAAAATGCTGTTTCTAAGTCAGGGTTCTAAATATAGTGACAAAAATATCGATTTAGATACTTACTTTAAATTTTTTTGATCGTATTTATGTTAAAGAAGGCTACAAGTGTGAAGCGAGAATTGCTGTACTTTAACTGCTAGGGTGGACATTAACAAACTACCTCAAGAAAAAATGACTTGATGCTTGTAGCAGTGAAATGGTAATTCTATTTTCAGCACAAGTGGAGCCTTATAACTGGATATTCTATTCAAGAGCTTCTCAATCTTTTTTTCCCTTTACATCTCAGTACATGTAATCACACTTTCCACAGCTTTCCATGACCCTGCAGTCAACTCTGCAGCAACTCATCCTCAAATTCAGAAGTACTCCAGAATATTTTCAGCATGTTTTCCAGAGACACAGAAGTAACACTCATGACCCCAACAAAAACACTGTTCTCTGCTCTGGTCATAGGACTATGTGACTCATAAGCTGAGAATTTTTGATCCTCACAAAAATTGGTGGACCAATTGGTGGAGTTAGGGGAAATGCTAAAATATTTCAAGACTTTATCTCTTAAAAAAACAGAGGGGGAAGTGTGAAGATCAAGCAGATGGAGATTGTCAAAAGCCTTTATTAATGTTTGATTTTATGTATCACACTATATGAGGCATTGATACACTCAATCTTTTTACTGCTTCAGTTATATAATAGATAGGTTCTGTGTTGTCTGGAATGGCTGATAAACATAAAACACCTTTTGTAATTGCAAGGAAAAAAGTAATAAGAGTTATTACACACAAAGAAGATTTATAATGTTGCCACAGGGCACATTACAAACTAACAGGAAAACAAATAAACATTAAAGGCCAGAAGATGATGACTTTATTGTTCTTCAAGGTCTGCCCTCACCATATGGCCTATCTAAAAATCTTTGATTGTTTTTACCTTTCCCAGTTTTTTATCATCCCTTTGTGTTACAGACATAAATGTTAGGAAAATTAACCATTGGTACACTCTGATAAGATGGTTTTCAAATATAAAATGAAAAACATTTCAGCATTTTTCCCTTTGAAAATACAACTAGCTTCATTTTGTATCTAGGTTTAAAACCCTTTTTTAGTTGTTGTTGTTTTCCAGGAGCTTCCAAATGCTGTCCAAAATAATGCCTAACTGCATCTTACAACACACAAATGTCAGTTTTGATGCAATCAGAAGCAAGTACTACCACAGCATTGAAAATCAGACAGGCAAGAGGGAAAAAAAGCCTCCTCAGCACAGGTGATGGTAGCTGTTGTGCAGGCCACATAGTCCCCACTGTTTGAATGCATTCAGAGTACATATGGCCCATCCATCCCAGCCCCTCTGCTACCTATTCCTGTCTCATTTACCTTCTTCCAATTACAGCCTTCTCCTCCCTTACAGAGCATCCACGTGGCATGGGTGGTCTGAGACTCAAAGATGTCAGGGATGTTGCCCTGTTCCGGGGTACTGGGTACTCCTCAGTAGTATCTGTGTTCCCCTTTGAACCCTAATGGTCACATTCCTTCCTTCTTTTTCTCTGGCTACAGTTACTATCTGATGTTAGATGAAACTGGGCAGCCCTGGCTCCAAAGGTGGAGGAGATGTGCTTTCCAGGAACTGAAAGGGGAGCTGGCCAGAAACTTTTAACGTGCTTCATGGAGGTGCATTTTTGGAACTACCTCCCTCCTTCTTCCTTTTCATACAGATATGGTTGGAAGGATTTCCAGGCCTCTATCTTGTCATTTAAATAATGGGAAAAGGCCATTGCCCACAGTAGTGTGTGGGCACAGAACATATGCTTCCCCATTCCTTTCTTCATGTCCTGTTAGATACAGTGGTGTGTGTATGTGTGTGTGTGCTTGCATGGGTGTGGCCCACCTTTGGGGCCCACCTTTCTTACAGTTCATCCTTTTCCTATGCCTTGTGCTAATGAGGTAAATCCTTCCAGTCAGCTTTGACAGAGCATAAAGAAAAAGGTGTGGTGGCTTTACTCAGCTGCACAGCTGAGCTCCACCAGAACCACTCTCTCACTTCCCCTCCTCAGAGGGAAAGGGGTAGAAAATACGTTGAAAAGGGCTCAAGGGTTGAGATAAGGACAGGGAGAACACTCAACAATTATCATGATGGGCAAAATACACTCAGCATAGGGAGATTAATAAAATTTATTGCCTATTACTAACAAGCTAGAGCAGTGAAAAACAAAGAAAACAAACTGCAAACAATTTTCTCCCATCCACCTTCTTCCACGTCTTCCCCCAAAGGGTCACAGGGGAACGGGGAATGGGGGCTGTGGTCAGTCCCTGATGCTCTGTGGTCAGTCTCTGCTGCTCCTACACAGTCACTCTCTGCCCCTGCTCCATGTGGGGTCCCTCCCATGGGATGCTGCGAACTGAGCCTGCAGAGGCTGCCCACAGGCAGCTGCTCTTCAAGAACTGCTCCCACACGGCTCCATACCACGGAGTCTATCCCCCAGGAGCAAACCACTCCAGCACAGATCCCCCATGGGCGGCAGCTCCCCCCAGACCCCCTGCTCCTGTGTGGGCTCCTCTCCACAGGCTGTAGCTCTGGCCTGGGGCCTGCTCCTGCAGGGGCTCTCCATGGGCCGCAGCCTCCTCCAGGCCACATCCACCTGCTCCACTGGGGGCTCCTCCATGGGCTGCAGCGTGGAGATCTGCTCCGTGTGGGACCCATGGGCTGCAGGGGGACAGCCTGCTCCACCAGGGGCCTCTCCATGGGCTGCAACGTGGAGATCTGCTCCATGTGGGACCCACGGGCTGCAGGGGGACAGCCTGCGCCACCAGGGGCCTCTCCACAGGCCACAGGGGAACTGCTGCATGGAGCTCCTCCGGCTGCACTCACCTTGGGGTCTGCAGAGATGGTTCTCACTCCTCTCTCCCAGCAGCTGTAGCATAGCAGATTTTTTTTTCCCTTTCTTCAATCTGCTGTCACAGAAGCCCAACCAGCATCACTCCTTGACTAGGCCATGGCCAGCAGCAGGTCCCTTTTGGAGCCGGCTGGAGATGGCTCTGATCTGACATGGAGCAGCTGCTGGGCTCTGCTCTCAGAGACCACCCCTGCAGCCCCTTGCTACCAAAGCCTTGCCACCTGAACCTAACAAAGACTGGAATACAATGTGGCAGACAGCATGGCCACTACAGAAATCCAGAGGCGCCACTTCTGCTGAATTTCCTGAAGGCAGACGAGTGACTAGCTAGTGGTTAGTTTTCCCTGCAAGTTCAAGTGTATAGCTAAGAAACACTAGAAATTAAATCTGTCCTTTTTTACTCTTAGGCAATGCTTCTGGATGCTATATAAAGCTAAGCTCTGCAAATTTGAAATACATATTGAAGTTCCAGTAATATAAGGATTCCTCATGTTCTTTTTAGCATGAAGAAAGCTTCATGAACAATGGTCTAGAGCTTGATAGAGAGCTGCTTTGTGCATTGATATGGTCTCCTGAAACAGTAAGAAAGTTCACACAGATAACTCAGGTAAGTCCAACTGGACAAGAATGCTATAACAGATCTTGAGATTAAAGATATAGTAAAAAATTGTTGGATCTAACTAAATGGTGTAGTGTTATTACAATTTCAGTGTGGAGCTCAGGACAAGGAGGTATGAATTCTCTCATCTGACCAAACCACAGAAAAAATGTGAGGTCATGCGTCCTGGAAGCCTTTCTTCTCAAATAAAATGTGTCAATCCTACACAACCTGAGATGTGATAGAGACATACCTTCATGCATGTAGGAAAGCATGAATTTAAGATCTTTTATTTACCTTACCTTGTATGTTATTTCCTAGATTTTGTTGTTGTTGTTTTGTTTTTGTGGAGGGAAAAGCAATGTTTTTCCAAAATTAATAGAAAAGATTATAAATTACAGAGGACCAAGATTCTGTGCCTTGCCAGATGTCATTTACTGTGTAAACACTGGGACTATTTAATACTTTCAGCATAAGGAAATCCACCGTTGTCCAGCAAAACTGAATTCTGCAATGTTAATTATAATAATTTTTATAGGTTGCAGTGACAGCTTCTAATAAGAGAACAGCTGATCTGCTGTAGATGCATTAGTTGCCAGACTGAGTCAACTTTCCAGCTATGATGAGCTGATGACTCCTGCTTGTGTGCATGTGTGTGTAAGTAATCAAAACAAAAACAGTCAGAAACACTTACAAATGGAAATGTCAGCATTGTTTGGATCTATAAACTCTTGCTCATCTAGTGACTCTTGGTAATCTGTGAGGTGTTTCTAGGTCTTGTCAAATGCTAGTTAGTGTAATTGACTAGTATTAGCACTGTTTGCAAAACAGAATTAATGAACTAGTTGTAGGGTTATAAAACAGCCTTTCTAAAAAGAGACAATAGACAAAAACATGCATCAACTCTCTCCTATACAAGTTTATTGTATTAATATTAAAATATTTAATTGATAAACCCAAACAATTCTAGTGAATCTGCATGCTATGTAAATAAGATGTATGGCTGATTAAGAAAAAGCCAACTAACTCTATTTTATTAGCTATATGTATGCCTCTGATTTTTTTTTTTTTTTATCCATCTTTTGTACTTTTGTTTAGGTTCACCTATTCCAAAAGGATCTGACTTTTAAGCCAGAGTCATATTTCGCACAGTCTTACGGTGTACTGAAGAGGAAGGATAAGAAGCAATTGATTCAACTAATGAATTCTTCAGTTACTTCAAACAAAAGAAGAATCCAGGAAGTGAAGACTGAATCAGATTGCTAAGGATGAATGCAGAATAACATAGGCAAGCATGTGGAAACAGATGACCAAGGCATAAAACCCATGAAAACAAAAAGACATATCACAATAACAAATGCATAGCATGCTAGCAGACTAGAAAAAATAGTAGCTTGTTATCTAACAGAGAAGAAAACTACCATCTTCTAAGAAAACCCATCTGCTTCTTGCCCTTTTTGAATCTTGCCTCCCACAAATTCTCCATCCATCAGCATTTGGCTACTATGATAGATCAATTCACAAGAGTGGGATAAGATCTCAGCCTAGAGCAATGAGAAAACAAGTATGAATGCATGTAGACAAGGTAATTGTTTTGTGATGAGCTGCCCCCAGTAAATTTCCTTCTAAAAATACTTATGGAACTGGCTGAAATAAACACAGTCACTAGCACTTATTTTTGAAAATTCATAGAGAAAAGAGGCAGTCTAAATGCAGACTAACCCTAAGAATGGTAAAACACAAGAGCATGGGGATTTTGCCCATTATTTGGCTTCATTGTGAACCCTCAGTAACATTGATACAAATAAATAAACCATTTGCAAGTAGTGAAGATACTGAAAGATTATAAGATTAATAGCAGCTAATGTGGATATGTAAAAAATTAAACATGTCAATTCAATATAATTTTATTCTGCAGTGAGGTAATGAGACTTGTGGATAGAATAGAAAAACAGAAACAGTAGAAACATAATTCATATCATGACACTAATATAACTTCTAATGATGTCCTGCATGGTACTCTGATAAACAGGTTAGGGAGATATGATCTAGATGTAATTTATTACAGAGCAATGTGGATAAAACCTCCAACAGTGTAAGTGTAAATCTTGTTGGAAAACCATAATCAGAAGGGTAGCTATCAATGAATTACCTTCCAGAGTAGAAGAGGTCTGCTCAGAATCCATTTTTACTTAAACCTTGTCATTAATGAATTTGATACTGACATAGAAAGCAAGCAAAGATGATGGAAAACCAGGTGAGGACACAAGTATGTTGAAACATAACATTACAATTCAAAATGACTTTGACAAATTGCAGAAATAACCTGACAAAACAGTTAGCAATGAAAAATGCAGTGGGCAGTTGTGCAAGTAAAAGGTGAAAAGCAACCTGTTAGAAATGAGTCCTATGGGAAGAGATAAACAATGTGAGCATGAAAAGGCTACTCTCAGAGGATTGCTTCTGAAAGACAGAACACTTCTAAACCATCCATATGGGTGTGATATACACCCTTTATCTAGTACTGTTCTACATATACCAGGAAAGGCTGACAAAATGCATTATCTGCAAGTTGAAACTGAGTATTTTAAGCAAAATAAGATCTAATATGCAATATTTACTTGAATTTAGACATGCAGGGAAAAGGATGAGGTCTACTCTATGGAAAAATGATCCCATAAGGTGTCCTACTGTTATCAGGACAATAATAATTAGCTGAATTTTGAAAATAAGTGAGAGAAACATTCATTTTAAAATGTTGCCTCCAGACTCAAGTGGACCTGATGGATATGATCTCTCAGATTTTCAGTACTTTGAGCTCCAGTCCCCCAAATCCACAGCTCAATCAAAATTATGATTGCTTCACAGTAAGGGAACAGCTTAGATCTGTGTCACACAAAGACACAAAGGAAAGAGCAAGGAAAGGAACATCTTGACAGATAATGACCTGGCTTTCTAGAGCAGGTCAAAAATTTTTACTCAAGATTGAGACAAAATTGTTCTTTTTTTTGTTCTTTTTTTTTTTTTTTTCCCCTTCATGTAATGGTGTGTGTTCATCAAGTATTCTCTTCCTGTAGGAAAAAAAATAAAAAAAATAAAAATTGAAAACTGAGCTTTTCAATAATTTCAGTTTCACAGCTGAAGAACATGATGTGAAATCAGGTCTTACGTGCAACTTCTTCTCACATAAGGCACTACAGCAGTGAAATTGCCAAGAAACAGCTAAAGAAGATACTCTGGGAAACATGGAGTGTTGCAGCTAAAATATTCTGGTTTTGATTTTTTTTTTTTTCCAGAATACTCGGATCTCTGTGCAGAATACTCTTGATTCTCTTGGCTTCTATTGTAGAAAAGCTGCCAAAACAACTTCAAGGGCTCTAAAGATTACTGGGTATCTTAAAAGCACATAGTCCTGATGTCTGTCTTGATTGTTCATGTTAAGTTATGATATAATGTGAATGGCTAATTATTTGTTGTTATCAGAGTTGTTCTTCTTTTAATATCAGTGTGTTTCTTCTACCAGTAAAATACCATGTAAAAATCAAAATCTATTTCTGTAGTTGCTGTTCTCTTCAGAGTCTGCAAAATGTACATTGTTTTGCTTAGAAGTACACTGGGTGATGCTATCCTCAGAATATTTTTAATAAATGTCCCAAAGAAAGATGGGCTTTATTTTCTGGTTGTGGATCAATTTTATTAAGCAGTTGAGCTTTAGTTGCCCAAACATTGGAGAATATTAATAAATACTGCAAGGATATGGAGAACATAAAAGCTATGTGAATTGTAGATACCTTACTGTAGTGTAAGGATATTTCCTGAGAATATCTGGTTAATGGCTATCCTGCATAGAAACAAAAGGAGGAGACAGAAAGTAACAAATCCCACCAAGGCACACAGACCCTAAGGGCATGAGATAACAGAGACAATAGTAAAGATCAGATCTCCTGGGTTGCTTATTAGTGAAACACAACTGAATGAATCACTAAGGGTCTTGGAGAGGTTCAGTCAGTGTTTTCCTAACTGATAACAAGGATTGGGGATGGCAAACAAGAATATCATGGGTGTCAGGAAAAAGCAAACTTATTCTGAGTGTCTTGAAAGGGTTTATGGGAAGGTGTGAAACTTAATAGAGGATGTTTAGGAGAGAAACCAAGTCAGAAAAAGGCTTAAAACCCTAGTCCAGCTGAGCTCTGCACGTGATCACTGCAGTCCATACTATCTTAATGAGCCCTGTTCCTAACCCTTCTCTGTGTGACCTTGCTCTCTGTGTGGAGGTAGGTGGAGGTAACTCACTAGCAAACTTCACGCTGGACTACACAGTAAATTGGAGGAGTTCAGAATCTGGAAAGACCTAAATCTGGAGCTGGGTTAAATGGGCCATGGTTTTGCACATGGATCCTGGGCAGACCCATCTGATCTAGGGACCTGTGAATGTAGGAGCAACTATGAATGAACAGTGAAGGTATGTGAATATCCACCAGCAAACTGATCATCTGGACAGTGGGAACAGGACTGGGCTGTGTTGTTCATTTCTGCATGAGTGCAGTTGGTCCTTATGCAGGTGCCAGCAAAGACACTGCACACTACGTCTGTCTGTGTGGCCAGGCATGTATGTGCTATGCCAGTGTGTATATTGGGAAGGCATACCAAGTCTGGCTACTGAATGATCCTACTAATTGGAATCAAAAAAACAGACTGGGCAGGAGAAATCTATTGGGCCTTAAACTTTGGCAACCCTTCATACATACCCAGGAATTCCTCAGGTAATAGCTGTATTATAACTTCTGTTCAAGAGTGGTGAGGAGGAGTGGGAAGAAGCAACTCTTTCTAGTTCCCAGATGTATAATCTTGCATTCTCACCTTGTAATTACTTTTACAATTACAATTAATTTATCTTATTTCCATTAAGCCACTCTAGATTACTTACAATGGACTGAATTATTATCATGGGAGAAGAGAGCCAAGTCTAAATGTATTGCTAAGAAGTCATAGTTTGCTACATCTGCTTAAGGAAAATTGCAATGCTGAGATGCACAGAGGAGGAAAACAGAGTCCCTAAGAATAAACATGAAAGTCTTTGTAGTCCTTTAGGATAAAGGAGTCTTAGAGTCAGTAGGGTACTGGAAATGAAATCTGACCTAACAACAGCTCTATACAGAGGTCAGTAGCACAGACAAAAACTGTTTGAAGGATGACAAAGGTAGCTGTGGTAGACAGTAACAGTGAAAATGATGATGATAGATCTACAGAGAGAGGAAGTCAAGAGCAAAGAAGGCACCTGTGATAAAGTAAAGAGCCTTCTCAGTTAGTTCAGTAAGGCTAATAAAGCTCTACTCATCTGAAAGAGTACTCAGGCTCTTGTAATGGTCATGATTATGACGTTTTGGTCATTCTCTGCAAGAAAATATCTGCAAATTTCAGTATATGGTTGTCAGTCTCTTCCTATAACATGATGTTTCTTTCTAGTTACACGGAAGAGGGAAGGCTGAGACAAAACAGTGGAAGAGAAGGCTATCACAATGACAACCATAGTCAACACAGTCTGCTTTCATTGCATATCACATTGCGGTCGCTGTTTTACTTAGCCACTCCGGAGTATACTGCCTATATTAAGGCATTTTTATCATATCCTACAAAATTATATGTTGCCCATTCTCCAAAGACCTCAATCTAGTCCACTAGTAAGTGTGATATCCCCCCCCCCCCTTTTTTTAAAAGTAAAAAGCAGAAAATGGTTGTACAGAAGTTAGCATGGACTCAGTGAACATCCATTACAGAGCATCCTGACCCTCAGTCATCTGTTCTAATGACTGCCTCATACAGCAGAACGTACTGATGGTCTGCTATCCCTACTGCTATAACAATCTTGAAATTGTTAATAGATATATTAGAGTTCCAGATCACATTTCTTGTAATGGACAGTAACAATAAGATACCAAAAGAGCAAATCACTAAACAGCTGATGAAGTAACCTGTACATATTAAAATATTTTTTTTTCACCATAATGCAGTGACCATTACTTCTACACATGAAACAGAAGTGTGAAATAAAATTTATATATTGTTCAAATTAATGCTTGTTATTCTTAATAGTTATAAGAATATACTGTACCATTTAAAGAGGAATTATTTTTTTCTTTTGAGCTCTGTTATGATAACAAATCCTGTAGCTTTTCAAAACTTTATTTTAGCCACTCTGGACTACTAAAATTACATGACAGAAAGATGATACCATTCATATTATGGACTTGTGACTCAATAGGTTTATTTATTCATTACAAGAAATGGAGACACAGCTCCACAAACTGAAGATCTATTCTAAACTTAAAATTCACAATTATATATAAAGATGTACATATGTGTATATATGTCTATGCTGTGTCACACAATTGCTCAATATAGTAGTAGATTAAATTGGCAGCCCTCTTGTCATATTCTTACTGCAAAAAAAAATAAGAGGAACAAGAGTCCAAAGATGGATAGTTGCTCACCAATACTTTTCTGCAGAAGATATTCAAACTTCCAAAAGCACAGTACTACTCTCTGCTGCTTTATAACAGCTGAAAAATCTGCCAGGCTTCACAAAATAACATGAACATAATCAAAGGTCACTAATATGATTTCCTGAATCGATGTCCTGGAATGAAATAAATAAATAAAAATTGCCATCTGAACTCTGTGGCAATGGTAACTTATTTTAGGGTCCCAGTTGAGATGGGAAATGTCAAAGATTTTTTTGTACCTCAGTTAAAAGGTTTTACCAGTTTAAATGTATTCTTGCTGTTGAGTTTATCAAAGCTGTCACAGCATACTTTTAACTTCTCTCCAAAAGGGCTGATTCTGGTACTGACCCTGTTACTTTTGAAATCTACAGTTGCTTTGTAGTGTGTGGCCACAGTAGAAGTATGAAATCCAAAACCCAGACAAAAAACAATGGCTAAATAAATTTAATGTACTTAAATTTTTAATAAGGGCTTGATTAAAAAAAAAAAAGAGAGAGAGAGAGAGGAAAAAAAATGTTACACTAGGATCCAGCAACACCTTATTATTTTCCCTCTTAGTACTTTGTATTACTTAATTTCTTTTTACTTCCTTTTTTTTTTTTTTTTTTCTTGAATGAAAGGTAACAGCACACAAAATTATTTTATCTTTTTATTTTTAATTGAAGCAGATGAAACTGATAAAATATATCTTTCTATTTTTCACTAGGTTGAAAATAACACAAGGTGGCCAGGTCTGCAGTAATATAGAGATTTAAGTAACAGGATTAGACCAAAATAAGCAGTTACTTTTTCTGCTGAAAAAGCATAGGATAAGAAACTCGTGTTTCCCTTCAATAGCTGTTACCCTGGGATCAAAAGAGCAGAAGCAGAAAAGAAGGAGGAAAAAAATCCTGCCCCGTGTGCTCCCACTATTTTATTGATGTATTTAAAAGTAGTGCTGAAAGCTATCTTCAATAAAGGTAACAAGTTGGACAAGTTATAATTTTTAAAGGTTATTTAAATCAACGTGTCATTATTTCCATTTTTACAACAACATTGTTAAAATCTAATTTCTCAGGTAGAAAACCATGATGATTCTGTGATTCTATGATGCTGAAAAATTTCATAAGGAAAATTCAGTGTTCTAGCTATCATCCATAAGCAAGCAATTGCCTACTCATCCATTTTACTAGTTGGTAAATGGCCATTTAAACTGCAGCAATTAACACTCCTTCCTTGCTAAAATAATTATTTCTAAAAAAGTTAGTTCATGGAAGTGAGATTAAGACTGAAAATTTTATGGGATGATGACAAACATGTCTCTCCACTACAGATCACATACTGTGCTACTGATAACCAGTTATTCAGGAGAACCTGTAGCAAAAAGTGTAAGATTAGCTAACCTGCACGAACAAGACAGTTTGACACACTCCAAAATTTTCCAAAGACAAATGAATACTGGAGTTTGACCAAAGGAATTCTCAGGTCAAAGTGGGAGAAAACAGGCCTCTATAGTACATTCAGCTCTGGGGCTCCCAGCACAAGAAGTACATAGGAGTATTAGAACGAGTCCAGAGGAAGGCCACAAAGATGGTCAAAGGGCTGGAGCACCTCTCTTATGAAGACAGGATGAGGGAGTTGAGGTTGTTCAGCGTGAAGAAGAGAAGGCTCCAGAGAGAGCTCATTTCAGCCTTCCAGTAACTAAAGGGGCCCTACAGGAAAGCTGGGGAGGGAGTGTCAGGGAATGTCATGACAGGACAAGGGGAAATAGCTTAAACTGAAAACAGGATATGTTTAGATTAGATATTAGATTAGATATAAATAACAAATTCTTTACTATGAGGGTGGCGAAGCACTAGTATAGGTTGCCCAGATAATCTGTGGATGCCCCAGGCCAGGTTGGATGGTGCTTTGAGCAACTTGGTCTAGTGGGAGGTGTCCCCCTGCCTATGGCAAGGGGGGTAGAATTATATGATCTTTAAGGTCCCTTCCAACCCAATATATTCTATGGTACGATTCTTTGATCTGCTTCACAACTATGACGTATAGAAGAGCTCAGCTGAGGAAAGAGATGAAAATAAGCACTTTTGTTTCTTGACCCACTTGGCTGAAGCATCCTTTGTTCCAACAGGCAAAATCTTCATTACTCACCAGTACAGTGCAAGGAGTAGAAAACAGGTTGAGTTTTTTGACATCTGTTAAGGTTGCAGTACTCTATGCCTCCATTGCATCTACATCATCAATAAAGTCCACAGTAGTTGCTGGGCCATAGTATAGGGCGTACTAGAGGACCTTGGGTACATGTTGTAATTGGTGCCCTTCAGAATAGCACATATCTGTGGGGAAACCACTTTGAATACGTAAAGTGCATAAGTGAGAAACTCTGGTACGGACATAAAGAATATTATCAAGAGTTCTCCTGTACTCTACAACACTAATGCACATTTCATGTAAGAAAACTAAACAAAAGCTATGAGGAGCAGGGAAATTCTTGCAAGAATTACTTGCTAATCTGTAGACCTTCAGTGGTTTGTTTTTTTCACAAAGATTTTTAGTGTAACTACTAAATGAACCTGAGAGTATGGATCTATACAGGCATCATATGAGATGTGAGTTTTCTGCACACTGGGAAAACAGATTAACAGTCTCTGGGAACATAAACCATGTTGGTTGGAAAAAGCAGAAGTGTGTGACTTTTGGAGAGTGCTGTTCATGGAGTTAACAGACAATTAAATTCAGTTTCGTCTTTCCTGCTACTGATAACATATGTTAGAGAATAGATTAGAAAATACACTACATAATCGCAAGATATGCTAAAACATTCACTTCTCTTCCAGGGTAAGTAATATCTCAGTCTTCACTGAAGTCTAAATAGTTGCTGAATCTACTGTTTCCTTGAACTGTGACAGTACTTCCCATGATAGAAAAATATGAACTAAAACTCACACATAATTGGATTAAATAAAAGGGTAAGCAGTATAATGATGTTTCAGTAACTGTTATTCATATAGAAATCTTGCCACAGATTCAGATTCTACTTGGCCTTTTGCAGAATAGTCTCCACTGTTGAGATACTTATTTGATGCACAATGTGAACAGGTACCGTGGAAAGGAAATAAGAATCTGAGAGTTACAATGCAGTTTTTTAAGTGTTAAACCTTAATCCTAAATGCAGCTCTAAGTGTATTAAGGAATACATTCTGAGAATAGCTTGGCATCTTAATTGACACTAATAGGGATAAAAGTTTTTTGAACTATTAAAACTAGACTTTAATTTTCAGCTGAGTTGACATTGTACAGCTCATAAAACTGGTTCATGGGAAGATAGATTGAGATTACTTTCTTTTGTGAGATTAGGATTTAGAAATCATTTCAGAACATTCAGGTGTTTGTATGACCTGTGCTCGGATAGGATATGAATCTTTAACAGTGAACTTTGTTTTTACCAGAAGCTGGAAAGCACAATTGTTACATTACACTGAACTTTGTTTGAACTTCTGGCCTTCCACCTTCTGAAGGACAATTTATCAACAGTTTTTTGAGGTAATTATACATAAAATTCTCAAACTCTCTTTAATTCACATGCTTAACTGATAGGAATAATCAGTCACATTTTCTCTTCTCCCCTTAAGTGTTTTTATATATATATATATATGTTTTTTCTTGGAGTTGTATGAAATCCCAACTGTACCATTAGTCAGGACTTCTTAGGTAAAGTTTTGTTATTAAATAATTATTACTGAATAACATGGCTGATTATCTGTAACTGGGGCAGACAACAGATTTTTTTAAAAACATTTTTTTTTTATCATTTTACATAAAGATCTGATAGGCTGAAAATGTCAAATTGCTTAGGTGATTAATGGAAGCTACTAGTTAAATACTCATTCTTAAAATGATATTTTAAAGTCCAGCAGATGAAAAAAATAAAATTATAAAAAAGACTTTAATCCATCTGTTTTAATAGAAATTTTGTTCATAACTGTCTATTTGATCATCACTGGATGAAGCTGGGGAGGAGAAAATTTCAGTCAAGTCTCAGAAAACTGAGAGCTGTCTTCAGTACATACAATCCAACTTTTCCAATGCAAATATAAGTTCCTTTACAAAATCTGCAGGTACCGCAAAATCAATTGTATCTTCCTATTGCCAGTCAGGCTTAGCACTTCAACAGTAATTTACTTATAACCAGACTGAGTCAAAAACAGCTGTGTCTCAGAATAGAAAATAACCTCTAGTTCTTTCAAATACTACTGTTAAAAATATATTTCTATAAGATCAGGGCACAAGCTTATGCAAATGCAATCATGTAAACCTTCTCTTCTCATCTTTTTGTTTCATAGGAAGTCACTCTCATTCCAGGATTTACATGTACTTTGCTGTTAAGTAAGCAATTGTGTATATAATACCACCAAACAATCTCGGAAAAAATAGAAAACACAAATAATGTTACTATAATCCACTGTTGACTTGACTTATTAAAGATAATATCATAGTCAAATGGGAGAGAAGAAATTTGAATCAGCTGTTTAAATTCACTCCCACTTTGTTTTCATTAGGACACCATATTATATATCTCAAGAAACACACTCGTTCTTATCTGAAATGTTTATTTCAATGGATGCTTTCAATTTCTTTAAATAATTCCACCTTTAAATGATTTTTAGAAAGTGACAGAACAGTGGTAACAATAACTTCTTTAAAGTGTTAGTCTTAACTTGAAAAACTAGTTATGCCTCAATTATTTTTCAGTTGATTAAAAAGGGCACACAAAAAAACAGCAATATGTTTCCCTGATTTTATTCCATGCTTGCTAAAGATTGCCTAATCTAGTTAACAGGTGAAAATAATCAATGACAACTAGCTATAGTAACTCGCAACCCTTAAACAACTTTTTGTTGTTATTGTTCAGGTGGGAAATTGTCTGGAAAAAAATATCTTTTATTAGATTTAAATCTATTCGTGTTAATACATTTTTTTTTACATTTTCAAACTACAAGTTTTACTTGCCATTATTTTAACCTAATAGAAACCTAAAGCCTCAAGGACCTTTGCGATTATTACAGGCATGTATAAATGACAAAGACTTTTTACATCTCCTGTGCGTGAAAATCTTTGCTTTGATATGAGCATCATTTCCTTTAGTTTTTCCTTCTTTTATTTTTCAAGAGGAAGAAAGAAAGAAAGAAAACCAAGAATTAGGTCATATATACCATTCCCAAGGTACAGACCAAGTAAGCCTAAGGTTTATTGCTTACACCTGAGAAGACTAGGATTGACCAAAAAAGCAAATAGCCTCCACCTGGCTGGGCTTTTGGCTTGTCTAAACAAAAGGTTTAGGCACTGGGAGAGAACCAGGTGGACAGTAGATACAATGGAAGGGGTCACACCTTCCAAAAGTTGGTTCTATGCTTTTTAACCTTCATTATCGGCCTAATGCTCTCCCTTATCTTCCTTCCTCCACAGCAGCCATAACTGGAGCAGCAAGGTGCTTCTGGAGATCTTGTTTATTTACCTCATCCCACTCCTTGTCCACATGAGTGGATGAAGAAACCGTCAAGGGGTTCAGAACAAGCCCCTTCTCTGACCTCCCCACGGGGGGATGAGGCATGGAAACTTTTAAAGGTGATGCAATGAAACTCAGGGGAGAGAAACAGCAGGTGAAGGAGTAGCTCTGTGAATCCTGCAGTGTTTTAAGGTGATTGCTCCATCATAGTGGATACTGATGGGAAACAGGCAATCTGTGAGAAAAAGGGGTGTCTTCAAACACCTCTCAGATTCCTTTAAAACCCTTCTGCCTCTAGCCTTCCTCTACAGAGGGTCCTCATTGCTATGTGTACCACCTCTCTTCTCTTCCTGTGGTGTATCCTTGAGTAAACGAAAAATAGTGTGTTTATTGTGATGCTCAATAAATGAGCTGACCTCAAGGCAGGGCACGCAAAAGTCTGCTTAAAGTCCTTCTCCAGGTAAATGACAATATTAAAAGAATAAGTAAATAAGGAAATATATTTTTAATAGTAAAAAAAAAAATTAACTAAATAATAATACAGAAGGGAGAGAACGCTCATAGAACGAGTATTTCTGGTGACGGACGCAGGCGTGAAATGAACAAGGGGGGCTGTGGCCGGCTCGGGAGAGGAGCAGAAGTGTAACCTCTCCCGGGGCCCGGCGAGGAGTTTTTTGGCTAGCGGGCAGGGCTGGGGAGAGCTGCGGAGGCACCGGGCGGGAGGTGGCAGCAGGGAGTCGTTCTGCGAGCCGGCGGTGGCGCTCCTCGGCGCCTGACTGCGGGATGCTCAGGCGGCCCCGCAGGTGTTAGCGCAGCCCCGGGGGTGCTGCAAGGGGCCTCCTGAAGCCATACCCCTGCCACAGCACCCCGAGCCTCCCCCTGCCCTATCCAAAGGGCCCCTCACCCCCGGGGAAGATGCTGTTTTCAGTCCTGCCAAGCCGGCCTCGGCTCCTGGGGCTGAACGACAGACGGTAGGCGTTGCCCCCCGACGTGTGTCCTCCAACACGGGGGTAGCCCCGATGTGTAGGTGATGGTGACAGTCCTATAGAAGCAATCCCCCCGCCGTCTGCCTTGGGGGCTCTGCACGGCCGGGTAACGGGCCCGGTGGCACGGCAGCTTGCAGGTGAAACCGCATTTCAGTCGCCTTCCCCGCAAGTTTCTCAGCAACGGGTTAAGCACCGGTGTGAGTAAACACGACTTCCCCGTCCCTGACCCTCTTCGCTCGCAAAGAGACTCCTGCGAGCACGGTAGGTTTTGCTACCCGAGGATTCCTAAGGATGCAGAGAGAAAACTGAGGGAGAAACGAGCTGGGGCGTAAAAAAAAAAAAAAAATCCTGCCTCCTCGCCTCTTTTACCTTTTGTGCTGGCGGGCCTCAAGTTTTACCCACTCGGCCGGGTTGGGGCCTCCCCCATCTCCCACCCTATCATCCGCGCCCCTTCCCGGCTCCACCAGCACCGGGGGGAGCCCGGGGGCGGCCCCGCCCGCTCGGCCGCTCTCCTGCTGTCGGGGAGGGGAGCGGGGAAGGGGGGCGGGAGGGAGGGGCGAGGGTGGGAGAGAGCGGCGGCGGCGGCAGATGCTGCGGCGGAGCCCGGCTCTCCTTCGGCCACAGCCCGCGGCCGGTGCGCCCGCCAGGCGCGCTGCGCTACGGCGCCGCCGTGCAGTTCTCCCCAGCCCCAGCAGCACCAGGAGGAGCAGCAGTACCAGGAGCAGCAGTACAAGCAGCAGCAGTCCTGCGCCTCGCCCCGCGGGGCGGTGGGGGCCGAGCCCCTCCGCTGTCCTGCGGCGGAGTCCCCCGGAGCCGGCTGGGCGCGCTCACGGGGGCGCACCAGGGAGGGGGGGGATGAAGCCGAGGGTGCTGCAGCTGGGCAAGGTCAGGACCTTGCGGTGACGACCGGGGCCGTCGCGGGCGGGGGGGGGGGCGGCCCCGGGGGGGGGGGGGGGTGGCGGGGGGGGGGGGGGGGGGGCCTGGGGGGGCCCTGGGGGGTTGCCCGGGGGGCGGGGGGCCCCCCCCCCCCCCCCCCCCCCCCCCTTCCTTTTCTATCCTTGGACTGAGGATTTGCTGTTGGGTTTTGGAGGCTGCTCGAGAGGAAGCAGGGGGACGCGGCGCCGATCGGTGAGTACAGCAGGCACCGTAATGGTGCCAGGTCCACCCCCCTCCTTCGCCTTCCTCCCTCTGCGCGGTTATTTCTTCTCGGTGCTGGCTCCTGCGCTGCTCCCCTCGGTGAGGCAGCCGGGCTGGGCTGGGCTGCGTTTGTGCCTTCAGCGGAGAGGTGACAAAGTGTCTTTATTTCTCCTCGTTCCTCCCAGCCCTTTCCTCCCTTTCTTCATACGCTGCCCGTCGCTTATGTAGGGCATCCGCGGCACCGTGTCTCCCGACGCCCTGTACTAATGCACTCGTTACGGCAGCGGAGTCGGGGGCCGGGGCTGGGGGAGAGCAGCAGAAGCAGCAGCAGGAGGAGGAGGAGGAAGGCTCCCGGGGACCCGCGGGCGGGGGCAGCGCCCGGCCCTGCGCGGAGCCCGCTCGGGAGGTGCCGCCGCGATGGGCCTGGGGCGTCTGCGGGTGTCCGTGTGTCGCCTGAGCAGTGGTGGGGATGATGGAGGCGGGGGGGGGGGTTCTCCTTTGAAGCCGGCGTGCCCGAAATCCTGCGCTCGAGGAGCGGGCGGAGGGGGTGGGGAAGGGAGCCGCGCTGTGCAGCGCGATGCTCCGTTGATCTATATTTAATGGCTGAAAGGAAAGGCGCTTTGCTTTTCTTTACCCTTACCTTACTCTTACTCTGGTGTGTAATGTGCTCGCATCGATCGGGTGAAGCGTGGCTTCAGCTGAATCAAGTCACCACAGAGGAGGTGCAGCAGCGGCGCAGGCAGTGCATGTTGTACACAAAATTATCTGGCCGGGCATCTCGGAGGAAAAAAAAAAAAAAAGGAAAAACCCTGAGGAGAAGTCATTTTAGAAACCACGTTAAATTTTTCCTGGAGGGACTCGAGGCATGGATACATGAAATATTGGAATACGGCATCTTGCTGTGCTCAGACATTTTCTTTCTCACAGTTTAAGTGGTAGTGTGTGCTTTGTTCTGATTCAGGGTGGCACAATTAAGCATTATAGGGGAATAGCTGACACTTCTAGAAAAATATGTAGAAATGTGGAGGCCCTTCGTTGAGCAGCCAGTTGTTAACTTCATTGGCTGCAGTGGCTAATATTTATGCACCTAAAGCCATGTATGCCCAGTAATACCTACTGGTAGTAATACGATTAAAGTAAACTTCATGTTGCAGGCTTTTTCACAGTCTATATGTAGGTAGTCTGTATGTAAAGTGAAAATACTAAAACCTCCTGAACTGCACTTTGTAGCAAAATAATCTGCATGGAGACTTACAGCTGTACCTCAAGGTATTGGGAGGACTACCCAGGATTGCATGGAGTTTATGTAAGTCTGTTGTGGGCTTTTGCCAAACCAAGAGAAGGAAGAATATCTGTGTCATCCTGTCTTTAAGGATGTGTTCATCCTGTCTTGAAAAATGAGCTGATAAAGTTATCTAACTCCCATAGGCTCGCCTGATGTTTTCCAAGCAGCTCAGTTAGTTGGTCAGCGTAGAAATGACGTGGCGCGAAGGGAGCGAAGTGCGGGGCTGCAGGGAAAGCTGCTGCATGCTCTACCTGTGGGCCTCAGACCCCAACAGCTCCAGAGCTTCTGCGAACCGCTTTGCATAGCTTACATGGGCGCAACCCTGACCCTAAACCCAAACCACCAAGGAAAGGTGTGATAAATAAGCAGGTCTCATGAGTTCTGTGATAGATTGCATCCCGATCATGCTATTCAGAGATGTTTTTTGCAGCCTGTTATATAAGAGAGGCTATGGGGAGAGGGGGAGGAAGAGTAGCGAACTGTGCTGTGTATACACACCAAAGGAAATACCTCTCAAAGCTGGTAGGAAGCAAAGTATTTATTTCTGACTGCTAGTTGCAGGACTATTTGTGGACTGTAAGAAAGATGCTTTTGGGAGGGAACTTCAGCTACCGTGCTTGAGTTCTGTTTGTCAGGTACATTAGCTCATGTTAAACAGTGATAAATAGCTCATTGGTGGCACTAGCTTTTGACTTCTGTTGTGTTTTTTTTTAAAGTAATGCTCCTAAAATAATTTCGTCCTCACATAATGAACTCTGACAGACAGCTGCACAAAATAGAAATAGTATCAACTAAAAAAAAAGTGTTTGCATAATTCTTATTTGCATAATTTACCTTTGCTGATGGATGGTATCAATTTAATGCCTGTGATTTGGTGTAATGTGTTTGTTTCTCAAGATGTGTAAAATAAACTTATTCTACAAAGGAAGTGATGGAACAGCTTATTTTAAGGGTTTTAAGAAATATGCTTTTAAGTAGAGCTGTAGATCGGCATGTAAATGGAGCAGATAACAAAATCAGCAGAACTCATGAGTGTTAAATTTTGCACTAAATTTCAGATACATTTTCTATTTCATGGTTCAGTGTGATACAATTTTTAGAGCCTATCACTTGTGGAAATTCCAGCATATCTTTGTTAGGATTTCAGACATATGTTTCAACAATTCCTAGAAGCAACTGGTTTTAAGACTGTCAGTAAGATAAGGAAAACACATTTATTACGGCACTCTTTACTTAAATAAGAACCTGTTGTCTTGATTGGTACTGATCGCACTTGTAAGTCATGAAGTTTTCTATTTCCGGTTACAGCTTACTTTGACAAAAATGAAATGGATTGGTTCTTTCATTTTTGAAGATCTCAGTAAGATCTTCAATTTACAGGATGAGTTTGGGTTGATTATTTAACTAAACAATATTAAGTTTAGTAGTTTAATTATGTACAACATTAGTAATAAAAATGTGCCTCTGTTTAAATATAATGTGTTTATTTTTTAAATGACATAATGACTCTCAAATAGCACTAAAATGCTTTTGCTTATGAAAGAGAGGTTGACTTCCCTGACAAGTCAATGCATCTACAAAAACATTATTTTTCAACCTTTTTTTTTTTTTTTTTTAAGGGGGAATAGGATGTTGAGCTTAGTGTATCTCATGTCAGTACAAGTTCTCTGTGTAGGACAGCTGTGTCGTCCTCTGCTCGTGTATTGCAAACCACACAAACCTTTGGTTTGTGGCACTTCAGTAGTTAGGTTTACTTGGAAAGCAGTCTGAATGGAGTGTGACATTGAAATAATTTCCTCTGTTTCTTTGGGATGTTCTGACTTGGTGTTGTGCATGGTTTGTAAGAGCAGATTGCCTGACCAGATTCTCTGACAGTATTGTGGACATTATAAAGGAAATGTGGTATCTGTTTACATAGAAAATGATAGTTATGTTAATAGATTTTCTTTTTTCTTATATCAGTTCCTTGTTTAGCGTAAAATTAGGAAACAAGGAAACATTATCTATGACAGCAAGTATTTAATATTTGTTTAAATTGTTCTTGGCATGAAAACTTCCAGTGCATCCTACTGGCTCTTAATCTGACTGTTCTGCTTTACAAAATTCAATTATAGTAATAAGCAATAACTTCAGGAGACATAAAGTGCAGAAGAGTATGTATTATCGTGTCTTTAGTCACTCCCTGTTTTGTTCAAGTTTTTTTGGGGTAGAAACAAAAAAGGCTTCTAATGAAATTTTAAAACTTTATATTTCTCAAACCTACCAAGAAGGTGGTAACCTTCTTAAAATTTCTCTATATAATAAAAATGTTTGATGTTACATTTGGTTGTTTTTACTGCATTCACCATTACGGTTTCACAGTATAACAAGCTATTATTTTTCAGCTCTTTTCATTCATTTTTGGGGAAACAGAAATATGCGGAGTCCACATCAAGTAGTAACATAAATTTAAAACATCTGACAGCCAAAGGGGCTTTTCATCAAATGCTTTATAGGGGAAGATTTTGCATTGTTTTTCTCTCCCCACCCCCTTTTTCTTATCAAGTTTGCAGTTGACTTCATCTGCCAAAATCTTCACAATACAGCACTTTTTGTCAACAAAACTTCTTTGGGAAACTGACAGTAAAACTTACTTTTATCTTTCTAGTATATACAGACTCCCTTTTCAGCCATAAGTACATTATTCTGTCCTAACACAGTCAAGTATTGTTCAATTGAGCAACACCAGAATATCCCTGTAAGGCTGAATTCTTGAAGGGAACCAAATGAATTTAGGCATGTAGCACAAACAGGAATTTTGATAAGCTTATTAATACTTTTGAACATGCTGGATGAGACTTAACTTTTACATATTTGTTTATCTCAGATTAATTTCTTTTAAATCACAAAAATGTTTGGGGAAGTAATAGGAAATAAGTTTCAGTGTGGCAGTGGAGAATTGTTTGACCTCTTAGCACCACTGGGGTTACTTAAATTTGTAATCTGTGTCCTGGAAGGGCAAGTATCTCTTATTAAAACCAGCAAGCAGTTAGGAAGATTGACTGGCAAGATTCTCGGGGGTGTCTTAAGGCTCTAGACGCTACATTTTGAGGAATGTATTGTCTTTTAAATCCTGTTTCCCTATAGAGTACTTCTTCCACACTGTTTGAAGATGGATATCTGTGAAACACTGTACCATGTGTTGAATATGGAACACATGAACATTACAATTTTCATTTATATTTTTCCAACAAAATACTGAAACTTGGGAATGTGCATGTTATTGGTTTGCTAGCAGACTTTTTGCTGGTGTTGTTGGTTTTTTATATATATTTAAATGATTTTAGATTTATCTGAGAGAAGAGTCTAACTCATACCAATGAGTGCTGGTCTCTGAAAATGATGTGTACAATCACAGAATCAGAGCAAGGCCTGGCATTCTGGTATCTTCTCCTAATGTCATACCTGGCTGGACAGTAATCAGATTTCTTCATTCATGAACATGTGCTGTCTCAGAAAGTAGGTTGTCATCAAAGTCAAACTTGCATGTTTAAAAATAATCACCCTTCTTCTGAAGAGGTTGACTGTTACCTTACTTGTTTGGCATGGGGAAAGGCAAAAGCTTTTTTTTTTTTTTCCATGAAAAATGGCATGACATTGAATATGGAGATGTCTGAAAAAAAGACTGACCCAGATGGCTGGGTCAGAACAGTTATCTAAGGAAACAACAGCTTAAGTGTTTCAGCAATGTAAATGGCTCAAGGTTAGAGAAATACAGTCAGGGAAAGCCTGCCTGGGCAAGCCTTGTTGCTGTCTTTATGCCAGAATTTTCAGAGAAATCGAGCTCTTTAAATAAGCAGATACCTGAAGGCATTTTTGAAATCATCTCTCTCACTTACATTTCTTACAACAGCTAAACTTCACTGCGGCTTTTGAACATGCCTAATGGCATCGTCTTATTTCAGAATGGCTTGGTACCTTTGAGAGGGAGACTGCATGGTCTGGAAGCTGACATCTCTTGCATTGTGCGACTTGGACTCCTGAACAGTGTAGATGCTAGCATGGGTCCACAAAATTGATCATCTGGTGTGTTCTTACAAATCAAAGTCTGTCATTCTATGAGTTTTTCTATGAGTGTTTTTAAAAATTGTCAAATATGATTAATCATTTTGTTAAATTGTCTGAATATTTCTGATGAAGTAACTGTTCAGGGTAACCTGACCTTCAGTTCAGTGTCTAAACTTGTCTGTCCAACTATGCTTGCAAAAGTAGTAAATAGAATGAACAAGCTTTGGATATTAAAAAAAAAAAGGGGGGGGGGGAAGCTTGCGCTGTAGTGAAGCAAGTTGACAGTAGTTGATGAATCATTGTTCTTGCCATTCTTGCTGCAAATATTACTGAAGCTTGATTTACAAATAGCATGTAGCTTTATATGTGGATTTCTACTGTGATGCTGAAGTATGTTACCTGGCAGTGCATGGAAAAACTTGTATATGTGAAAGCATGTCTCTTATTTGTCAGTGTCAATAATATAGAAGACCAAATGCATTCTCAGAATGATCATTATGAAGAAACAACTAAAGATGCTTGACATTTGGTTTCTTTATGTCATTAAATAAGGTTTATGGCATTTAAGCTCAACAGAAGGATTTAGAGTAACAATGTTGGAAGCCCTGCTTAGGGATCACTAAATTAATTCCCAAGTGCTTCTCTGCTACGCCTGATTTTCTTCTTTTTTAAAGTAAAGTTTGGTTCACTCTGGGAAAACCAGCATTTGTAAAATGGCATTCACCTCATTAAGGATTGATTATTACGCATGCTTTTATTTTACTAATGACATATAGCATGCTATAACTGAATGCTTTTTAGATACGTAGTGTCACTTCCTCTTTTTCACCTGCATAAATACAATGATCCCCTAAAGATTTTTATGGGATCAGAAGTATGTATTTTTGGCTGAAAGTCTGACAAGCTTGGCAAGAACAAGTACACTATTGCATAAAGCCTCAAGGGTCTTGGTGGATTCTAACACCATCACTTCAAAGAAGGATGGGCAGGTTGATCATAATTAGAAACATGCATATCTAATCGAAGAGTATGTTTAGAACTGCAGATTTTTGAAAACTGGCATTAGAAGCACTCATCATACAAATAAATCTGTCATATAAATGGCAGCATTGAACAGAGGCCATCACGTATTCAAGAAGTTTAGTGCACTATACTATAAAGCACCTGTTTAATACACTGAGGTAAATAAGTGTTTAAAATGTGCCATTACAATTTGTGCAGTAAAAACAAATTCTGAAGCACACATTTCTGGTCAAATTAGGGAAGTTCGTTAGCTCCTATGTGCTTCCTCTGGGATACTACCCACTTAATTCTCAGTGCTGTTATAATGAGCTATCAGAGGATGGATAATACTCCTCATTTCAAAAAGAAACAAGTGCTTCTTTATATTCTCTGTCACTTCAGACCTGCCTAGGTCTGTGCAGCAGCTACATTCTGTGGATGGAATGTGGGAATATGATGTAAAATAACACTTAGATCTTTTCTTTGCCTTTCTGAGACTGAGTTTTGATCAGTTGTCCTAAATGCTCCCTCTCTGTAAATACCTTTTAATTAGAGTTGATAGGATTAAATTCTTACTTTTCTGTCTTACTTTTCTACACAGTGTGTGTGTAAGTTTCACTGCTTGTTTTTCCTCAGGCAATTTGAAGAGACATAAAATTTGGTGGTAAATAATAAATATTTTCTTCTAGTTCATTTGCATTAGTATAAAAAGCCTTGAACTGAGAAGACTTAGAGTGGTAAAACCAAAATTCTGTACTCTGATCATGTTTTATGCCTTTGTTTTAGTTTTGAATGGCTAAAGCTTTGCACAGTTAGACTAAGTAAGGCAATTCAACTTGATTTCCAGAGTAAGATTTATTTTTATTACTATTTTTTTAACGTTTGGATAAGTGCAACATCAATGTTTAAGGAATATAGTATATCTGTCACTTAATACTAGTTAAATGCCAAATAATCTTGACCTTCTGTCAGAACTTTGGTACATTGTGTATTTGAGATCTGGCATCTCTGACCTCCTGAATCTGTTGGTGTTATTGGAAAGTGTACTGGGCAAAGTCATTTCAGAGAACCTGATTTTCCTTTTTCTGTGTGTAGAACTACCCATATTTTTGTAGGTGCTGTATAGTATCAGGGTGGAGAACCCTTTATAGGGTCTTATGGCCAAAGGCAGACCTTGGTTGCTCTCACAGCAGAAGGGCACTTAAACCAGAACATTGTCTCAGCTGGCCTAAGGGGAACAGGGCTTTCCTCTACAGTGTTGCTCTGCCCACTGGAGTCTTCAGGCTGGCAGGGCTGATGGATTGCTCTTTGAGGCTCTCTCAACATGGTCTCCCCTCTAAAAATATCCAGCAGGGAGCTGCTTGGCTTTTGATCAGTGGTGATGACAATATTTCAGGTCCCCAAATGACAGATTGGTGGAAATCTATTGACAGAGCAGACTGGGAGCAGTGATGTTTGTCAAGGAGCCAAAGAATCTCTGCAGTATAAATGTCTTTTGCATTTTTCCCTGTGTCACTAGAAAAAAAAAAAAAAGGTTGGGGAAGGAAGATGGGAACAGGGAGAGAGGCTGAAAATCATGTACTTCACTGTACTGTCAGTGAAGTAGAAAGATGCTGATTCAATCCTTTAACATAAGTAGTTGAGCCAATCTGATGATTTCTAGTAAGTGTTTTTAGAAATGTTTTCCAGAGTGCTTTATTTGCAAAAGTATACAGGTTGTAACAGGACATTTGTGCAGATACTCCAAACCAAAACAGTTCAAACATGCTTAAGATATGTGTGCATTGACACTACTTATATGCTATTCCCTTGCTATAAGCAAGTATGGAACTAGCTGCACCAAATATTGAAATTCCTTTTGCATCTTTATTACATATCATGTGTACTAAGCTCCAAACCCGTGCAATTTTGTGTTGCTCCCCCAAGAAAAACCCAATAATATTCTTACTGAATTAGGTAACAGAAATTCAACAGATTCAATGGGAGATCTATGCTTTACAAGATGAAGCTCTGTCAGAAATATTTTTCTTTATTTTTTTCACCAACATGACCCTTCCATAACTTTGTAATCCCATGTTTATGATTATGTGGGGTTTTTTGTTTGTTTGATTTAAAGAGAATCACAGGTATTTGCAGTGGCATCATAAAACAGGCAGAATGAGTAATCTCAGTACTAGTTCATAATTTTTCTTATAGTTTATTATTTATAAGTCTTGCCACACTGGGTCAAATGGTCCTTTTCCAACTTTGACCAATGTATAAGAGTTCTAGGTAGGGGATGATGATGGAGATGTGGGAAGGAGAAAGAAAGAAAAATCATTTGTAGCTTGTTTAGCTAATTTACTTTACAGAGATATTCTTACCCTCCTCCAGAACAGTCAGGTTCTGGAAGTGCAAGGCTTGTTTACCTGATACTGTAGAGTGCTTGTCAATAAATTGTATTACTTTCTAGACAGTTACAAAGACCTTTAAAACAAGTAACTAAATAAATGGAAATGCATTCTTGTAGGGAATAGTAACATTTATTAATAATGTTTAAATACCCAAATTTTTCAAATACTTTTCAAATAAATATTTAAATATGGTCTCTTGGTTCTACTTTAGGTTTAATCACTACCAGACATTGACAGGTAGCTGAAAACCATTTGTTTTGTTTTGTTTTTTCACCTGGTTTTATTGAAGTGTCTAATTTGTCATGCTGTGCAATAGTCATATTTTTGGTTAACAAATGAGAATGAGTGGCTGGTGTCAAAAGGCTGAGTTGACCATAAAGAATGGTACTAGTAGAAAAGTGAAGCTGTACTTAAAACTGAAGTAAGAGGGAGAATGGAAAAGAGTAGTGATTGCTCTTGAGGTTACAGAGTTAAAAGTGCAGATCTTTGATTAACTGTTCTACATACCTGTTTATCCCCTTCCTGAAATGCATTAGTCCTACGCTGTGGACTGCAAGGATACATGTGAATCCTTACAATAGTCTCTTGAACTGTTTCTCTGGAGATGTGTGTGCTCTGTTTCTTCCACTATGCATGTTCAAGGTGATTTTAGTTTGTTCTTTTGGGTTGTACTCTTCTTTCATACTTGCTTAACTATCCACCAAATCCATGTGCTGGTGAACTTGTGAGTACAGGTTAGGATGTTGTCACCCTACAAAGAATTTATGTCAGTGTTTGCATTGAAAATAGGATTAATGAGTTTCACAGTTTAATGATATGGTTTAGCCTTCAGATCTGGAATAAGCTATGGGACTTCAGGTTCAGCTTTTTTCTATTCATATGAGTGCAAGCTTTGGATATTAAGAATACATTCAGAAATATTGAGGTTTTTGTATGTCTGTTGAATGCACTTAGAAATGTGGAATATTGTTACTTGAATAAAGCTTTCAAATAAAAAGATGAGAGAATTGAACTCTGTAAATTTCCCTCCTTATCATTAAGAAGTGTGGTAGCCAACTGAAACTCAGGTTAGTAAGACCTGTTCATCTGCAAAGAATGCCTATATAATTTTTCTGAGCCTGAATTGAGTGATGTTTTTAAAAACAACTCTGCTTCTGTGTTTTTGTAGTTATTTTATATTTGGTTGCCTTTGTTACCCTTTATACAGCATGTTGTGTGAATTTCCCAGAGCAAGATCTAAAACTAGAAATGTTTAAACTGGATCTTACATTCTAGAAATCGGAGTACCTGTGTAATGCCACTAAAATAGAAGATCTTTTTTTTTTTTTTTTTTCTGAATCTGGATGCTTTCTGAATCATACTTTCCAGAAGTCTTCATAAATTTTATCAACTTGCACTCAATCAAGTCTAGTAAGTAGCAAGAAGAGGTTATAAGCAAGCTTTTAATAAGACACAGTAGCTGTCCTCATTCTCTCTTTGAGAGAGAACCGTACACATTTGTGTGATTGCTGTCTGAGAATTAAAGTAATTTTTGTTTTTCATATAGATGTTCTTTCATCTTTTCTTTTTAAAGCAAAAATATTAGTTTTCTTACAGTGAAACAACTAAACAAGGCTAAGATCTTATTGAAAGTTGTGGTACAACTCAATTAAATACGTAGCGTAAGAGGCAAAAGAATAAAATCATATTGCAAGTTGGTGGAATATATGTAAAGGCAGAAATGTCTACATGGAACTATAGTATGGGATTTCAGTGGCTGTTCTGATTCAGAAGGGATATCAGCTTCAGCAGCAGTGGAAGCTACAACATCTCAGATGCCTGTGTAATATATCAAGAATCTTACCTGTTGGAATAGTGTGAGCTGAGACTTATTTTTGGTTTTGTATCAGCTAAAGGAGGTAATATCAGTGCAGTAAATCCTCAACTACTTCAATGGAGTTTGAGGATGGCTAAAATAATTCTAGTTTTGTATTCTATTTCCTTCAATGTGCAATTTACAGCAGCTTATGTGAAAGGGTTAGGGACTCGTGATTTATTTCACAATACCAGATTCTAGATATAAAGTATATTTCTGAAGCACAGCTATACATCTGCACTATACAAGAACAGTCAGAGAAAGGAAGGCCAGCACAAAGCCTTTTCTTTTTTGCACATGAATCACTTCATAGAGCTTCTTTCAAAATGTGGCTTACCCTGCTGAATGCACTTATAGGACATTACACAAAGTTTCTGATGTTTTAATCTTCATCTCTTTTTTCATATACTTGTAGAGGAGAGTAACAATAAGGGGCTTGTAATTTAAGATCTGAGTATTTCTACATCCAAAACTTTTGAAGTTTGAATATTTTTAAATAGGATTTTTAATACTGCTTAAACAAGACATTCAAATATTAACCAGAACATAAATGTATAAAGCAGTACTGCTTCTCTCAGCTTGTTATTTCTGTAATTCTTTTTATTTCAGATTTCCTCTTTTATAAAAACTTCTTGGTTGGTTGTCTTGAGTCATTAATGGCTTAAATAAAATATTATGGAAGATCTTGTTGCCTTGTGAACTCTTGTTGCATTTTTTGCATTTCAGGCATCTGGGATCACTCCTGCTCTCTGAGAGGATGTGAGCACTACCATTGTTTAACAAATGTGTGTTATATATTAACAGTTCATCATACTACTTGGTAGAAGTAAGGTTTACAGCTGAAATTATTTTATGGTGCAAAAGGTGTTGCTAAGGGGGCTGAAGCCCTTAACTTTATATGTAGGCTAGCTTGTGGTAGAAGTCCTAGAAAACTCTTTCAATCATCCTGTTTACAATTCTCATTTCAAACTTTTTTTTAACCATTCTACAGATGTGGAACCAAGGTTTGAGTTGAAGCATATTTATTTACTACTACTGGATTTCATTAAAGTAAATTTGTTACGAAACTGGACCTGAAATAAACAATTGTTGAAACTGGTTGTGAGTATGCCAGTATTTCTCACCTTGAGTGAGCTCAACAACGGAGTTAATCCCTGACTTTTTAACAATCCATAACAAAGAAGTCAGAAAGAAGCTTCAGCAGTATCTTTGTAGGCACAGTGGCACATAACCCACTCAGTCCAACCATGTGTCTGGAAAAACACGTGCAGTAAATTCGTTAATGGTTCCATATATGAAGGACCATATGCAAGAATGCAGATGGAGTAACAGACTGCAATGCTAATTTATCAATCATCTAAGCAATCAAACATAGTGGTGGCTTTTCGTTTTGTACTACAGCGGTGTTTTGACAACTGAATTTAGATCACAACCCTGTTGAACTGGTGCTGCCCAAAACATTTCTACAGATGGTCCTTGTGCTGAAGAGTTCAAAAAACCTAGCTAACACAACTGCTGAAGGAAAAACATGTATAAAGAGGTTGAAAATAGGTCAGGTACAAGCATGAAAACAGGATCCTGGTTACTTATGTATTCTGTCTCCCAGAACATGCATCTCTTTAAGTTTTGCTCAAGCAAAGACTTGTCTCTTGATATACTGCTATCAGTGTATGGATGGCATAAAACTAACTTTTGATTGACTTCCTGTGAAATTTTCACAAAGTAACATTTTATCATATCCAGGAGGCTTTTTTCCAAACCAGAGAACATCATTACTCAGATTCCCCGCTCCCCTCCCAAAAAATGGGGGGGGGGGGGGGGGGGGGGGGGGGGGGGGGGGAGGGGAGAGGTGAGGGAAAGAGGAAGAATGTAAATTGTACTGATGTTCTTTTATGATAATTTTAAAAAACTAAATGAGAACTTTCTAAATGAGAACTTTCTTTTGCAAGAATAATGAAGCTACATTAAGCATTGGCGAATACAGCTACAGACCAGAATGAGAGTAATGTTGTATTAATGTTGACTGTACAAGGAGTGGCATTAAACTCGCTTGTGAGCAAGGGTCTACTGCTATTGTTTCATCATGTGTTGAGAGAATTGGAAAGACAGCTTCTGGTTAAGCCTTGCCTTGGTACCAGTAGTAATTTCCTTCCGTCCTTATTTCCTTTTTTGTTTCAAGCGGAAAGAAGCAAGCAGTCAACATCAGAAAGATTAGGGACAAATGTCTGAGTTTCCTATATCCTTAAGTTGTTTTCATCAAATGGAGGTCAAGCTGATGTTGAAGTAATTAAAGATTCCTTCAGCAAAATACTTGGTATAGGTAGGCTTTAGGATATTTGGACAATCTCTCAGCTTTTTTTTTTGGTTTTCCTCTAACAAAACATTAAATGCTATTCTTTCACTCTTTTTTTTCCCCTTAAATACCTCCGAGGTTTTAAAATTTCCTGGAACTGGTCTCTTCTTAGATTTTGTTTTTTTTGTGTGTGTATGTGAATATAAGGTAAAAACCACATACACACCAATATGGTATAGCAGCCTAGGCTCTTTGACCTAGCTCAGTGGTTTGGAACGTAACCAGTGACTTATTTTTCCCTTCTGTTAGGGTATGTCACCCAGAACAAGAAATTAAAGCTAATACCAGCTTCAGTAAGGATCTGAGGTATATGCCTGTGGTATGAGAACCCTTTTTTTCTTTTCTCCTGCAACAATAACATACAGAAGTAAACTGGAAAGATTCTGGGGAAAGAAGAAAGAATATATTTCAAGGTTAGCATGGTTACTCAAAATATCTGTTTTTCCAATGAGATAGAACAACTTTTAAAATCAGTATCAGAATGTTATTACAAGAGGACAAAATGTGGTTTGTGTATTAGGTAGCAGCTGACTTTAATGTGTTTAAAATGAAGTAAAATATCTCAACAAGTCTAGATTTGACTTTGCCAGAATTGTATAATGAAGTTTTTGATATGGCTGGTGGACTGTATTGTTCTGGAATAACTTAGTAACATAATACACAATCAAAAATCTATTTGATGCGGTATTTATTTTTGAAAAATCAAACTTGTCAAACTCAAGAAATCCATGAAAAAAAAGTTCTGGCTTTGTAGCTGGTGCTATTTTGCCTTAAAAATAAATAAAAATTTCTTGCTGAGCAAAACATTTCTATCTGGAGAAATTTTAACTTTCACAGCTGGGATACATTCATATACTTGTAGTCAGCCTTCAAAGTATGGTCTGTTGGAATGTGTTCTGAGTTTTAGAACATCTGTCCTCTAATGTTCCTGAATGTCACTATTCTAAATACATCTTACTAAGATGATTATGCTTGTATACATTTATATTCTGGATGTTGCTCAAAGCATTTTTTTTTTTTCCTATTTGTTGTTCCTTTAGGTTGTCAGATCACAATTCACAAGATGTGTAGTTAACAAACCACTTACATCACTAAAGGGTAAATATAATAAGAATGGCAATGGTATTGCCTAAAGATATAATCTGAATACAAATTTCAGTTTAAAAACTGAAAGGTGATAAGGTGATAAGTTTTCCAGGTGATTAAGTTTGCTTACTGATAGATGTGGATATTGCAGAGTGTGTTATCTCCTTTATCCATTCTATCCACTTATTTTCTGTGCTCAGAGGATGGATAAACTTTTTTTTCCCCTTCTTCTGGTAGACTGTTCCACAGTTGTGCACCCTTTCCTGACACCAGTCCATCTCCTGTTCTCATGTGTTTTGCTCCATGATTCAATGCTTGTATTTTCAGTTACCAGCTCACTTATCCTGCTTTTTGCTGAGTTAGGACTTAGGCTGCTTTAAGTGATGGAGAACCAGAGTTTACTTATCACACGTATGGAAACTTGATATTTTGTGGTATCACATTATTGCTCTGGACTATAAAGCTACCCTGGGGAGGTTCCAGTAGGGCTTTTTCATGTATGACAGCATGGACTTTGATCCATTCTTGCACTGGAACAGACCAAATGCTAATAAACAGCTGTCTTAAGAATCAGCTTGTAGGCAATGGTATATTTCTCAATTGAGGAGTGGAGGAGTCACAGAATCATAGTTGCAGAATGGCTTAGGTTGGAAGGACCTCTGGAGGTCATCTGGTCCAAACCCTCTTCTCAAGCAGGGATACCTAGAACAGGTTACCCAGGGCCATGTTGAGAGAGCTTTTTGAGTTCTCTACAGGGGGAGACTCCACAACCTCTTTGGGCAACCAGGGCCAGTGCTCAGTCACTCACACAAGGTGGAAGTACTTCCTGATGTTCAGAGGGAACTTCCTGTGTGCCAAGCATGTGCCCATTGCCTTTTGCCCTGGCACTAGCCACAAATGAAAAGTGCTTGGCTTTGTCATCTTTGCACCCTCCCTTGAAGTGTTTTTTTCTTTTTTTTTTTAAGCCTTCCTGAGCCTCTTCTCCAGGCTGCAGTCCCAGTTCTTTCAGCATCTCCTCATAGGAGAGGTGCTCCAGTCCTTTCATCATCTTGGTGGCTCTCTGTTGGACTCTTTCTGATGTGCCAGTGCTTTTCAGTATGCCCATTTGCAAAAAGACATGCAGTTAATGTACTTCATGTTATTTGTGCATATCCTACATTAAAATTTCTACTTTAGTACTAGTTTTAGGAGATTTAAAGTTTCTAATTATCTTTGAAAGCTCATGATGATCAGGGAAGTCCCTGAGGACTTGGGGAAAACCAATGTCACTCCTGTCATCAAGAAGGGCAAGAAGGAAGATATGGATAACTACAGGCCAGTCAGCCTCACTTTGGACCATGGGAAGGTAATGGAGCAAATCCTGTAAATAATTTCCAAACACATGAAGGGCAAAGAAGGTGATTGTAAGTAATCAGCAGTGACTTGTGAAAGAGATAACATGGTTGACCAGACGTATAGCCTTCTACAATGAGATGACTGTGGAGGACAAGTGGAGAGCATTGACTATTATTTATCTCAACTTTAGTAAGGCTTTTGACAGTATCACCTATCATTGTGGTAGACAAGTTTTTGAAGTACGGGTTAGATAAATTAACAGTAATGTGGACTGAAAACTGGCTGAATCACTGGGCTCAAAGGGTAACGGTAAGCAGCGTGAAGTCCAGCAGGAGGCTGCTAATGGTGTACTCCAGGGATCAATACTGGATTCTGTATTGTCTAACACTCTTGTTAATGATCTGGCTTATGGGACACAGATACACTGTCAGCAATTTCCCAGATGATTCAAAACTCTGAGGACTGGTTTATACACCAGATAACTGTGCAGCTCTTTAGAGAGGTGTTGACAAGATGGAGAAACGGGCTGACAGGAACTTCATGAAGTTCTAACAAAGGCAGAATGTCAAGTTCTGCATGTGGGTGGGAGTAACATCTTGAGCCTTGTACATGCTGGGTGCCAGCTGGCTGGAAAGCAGCTTTGTAGACAACGACCCAGAGGTTCTAGTGGATAAGAAGTTGAACATGAGCCAGCAGTGTGCTCTTACGGCAAAGACAACCAACAGTCTCCTGGGCTGTATTAGGAAAAGCATCATTGGGAGGTAGAGGGAAGTGGTTCTTCCCTCTGCTCAGTACTGATGAGGTCACATCTGGAGATCTGTGCCTAGTTCTGCTGCAATTTTAGATAATTCTCAATGGTTCTTTAACTTCTGCTTTGGTATCTGCCTAAGACACACTCAGGTATTAGCGAGCTGCAACATTTATTTAACTGTTACTTGATCTCAAATGAGGAACAAAGCTTTAAACTGGGAATAGGAGCTGTTTGGGACTAGGGAAAGGGGGTCAAGTACGGGCCTGATGTGTTCTGTCAGATGCTTGCTTTTGACACGGTAGGCAATTCTCACTTCTCTGCAAACTTCATATTCAACACTGGATGCATTAATTGTCCCAAGGATGTAATATGCATTGGTTACTGTAGGCTGTCCTGTGTGCAGGAGAAATTTCTTGGTAGGCAAATAGCAAAGCAGTGTTCCGATGTTACCTGGGAACTTGAACGTAGCGGTCTGTAAAGGAACTCAAAGCTTTGCATAGTTTCTAGTAGGGCCCAAATGCCAGCAGTAAGGCTGCCTGTGGAGCCTCATTCAGCCTTGCCTAAAACCAGCTCTTCTACGTTTAAGAACTAAACTTCCTGAAATTCAAAATACAAATAGTTAGAGCTGGATCCCTGAGGAGCCATCATTAAGACATTTCAAGAATCTTATTAGTTTTTGCTGAAGCAGATACTCTGTGATTTTATTAGTGATTGGTCTTCATTTGATTTCACCTGCAACTGATAGGGCAGTCTGCTTTGAATAAAGTGATGCTTATGTCTCAAATTACTCCGATAGTGGAACTGATGAAGTGTGTTGTGTGCTCACTTTTTTTCTGTTGCTGCTGGGATATTCTGGACATTCAAATCCAAGTGGTTTTCATTTGCTTTCCTAAAAAAAGTAAGTATAAATGTTTTTGACAAAGCATCAGTAGTCTGAGTTAGAGAGCTTTGCATTAATGGCTTGCAGTTTCAAACTATCCTAAAAATAAACACCTCACAGTTGGAAGCTACATGTTTGTGATATCACTGATGGTAGGAAATGTCTCTTTAATATTCAGATTAAGTGTGTTTTCCTCTTTTTGTTCATAATGAAGCATCTTAAATGAGCTATTGTTTTCTTCTTTATTTTGAGGAAGTTGCTCAAAGAAGCATAACTAGTTGAAAGACCCTGTATTTTCATTTTTTTTTTGGATGATAACAGAAAATTAACGCTTTGTTTGAGCACACTTGTCTTGGACCTGGAGATCATGATCCACCAAGATTCAAACAGACTGTTCATCATTATATGTTATAGGAAGTTTCATCCTAGCACCAGTTTGGTCAAAAAGTCAGGAAGCATCAAATAGTCTTGTAGTAGAAAGTCCTTTTCCCCTTCATATTTTGTATGGACAAGGTTTGGGAGGAAAGGGTGGGCAAAATGTCTGGATGAATAGCATAGCAGATTAAATGATTAATACTGCTTTTATTCAGAGAACATTCACAACATTTAAATTTCACCTTATAAGAAATAAAAATCCCACAAAATCTGTGTGATGCTAAAGGTTTGGGATTTTATTTTAGAGCATTGCATAGAAGCTCTAAACATGATCTGTTACTTTGCTAGCTATCATTGTCTTTGGTTTCTTTTCTCGTTACATAAGATAAACTCTGTAGTGTTAGAAACTTTCATGTGATGGAAAAGTGGTTCCTCTTGATTTCTAACAGAAGAGTAAAATTTATGATGTGTTTTTCTGGGTTTTGTTTATATAGACCCAGTAGACCTGGTCTAATTGAATGGGGCAAGCAATCTGATTACACAGATTGAAAAGTTGTACTTCTGGTGCATTGCTTCTTCACTCTAGAACGAACCTTTTCATATTGGTCTGCATTTGTTTCAGGCTGCAGTTTTGGATCTTAAACTCCCAGATTCTATGAAAGCTGCCAGTTTCTTCTGAACCATTCCTCTGTGGGAGCAAAACCTCTAGAGGGTGCCCCAAACCTGCTTTTGGTTAAATAACTTCCTAGGTCCTCTGGTACTATGTCAGAAGTGCACAATTGCAAGTCAGTCCAGTTCCTGAATGGTCTTCCTGCTATACCAGTCATTCATGTGCCTTAAATGACTGTTCCTTTAATGTTGGTTCTGAAGTCTTTCTACCCTGTGATGACAGGAATTTTTGAGTGTGTATGTTTTCTTTTTATAATAGACATTATCTGTATGGCTGATGGGTCTGGCTTTGAATTTTTTTAAAAAACATAGTTAATTTTTGCTCATAACTTCTCCATACTTGAAGAATACATGATGTTTCTAATGTCACATAGATCACACATTAAGATACAGTTTCTTTGACCAAGACTAGATGTCTACAAGTTATATATTTACCAATAGCTTTCTCACTTGTAATCTTGCCCTAGACTGTGAGCTTTGCCAGGTTAGTATAAAAAAAAAGGTAGTTCTAACATTGTACGTGTTTAAATATATACATATAATGGTTTCAATGGTAAAGACAGGAGAAGTTTAAGAAACAGTTTCATTAAATTAAATTCCTAATTTATTTCTTGACATAAAAGCTTATTTCAAGTGGAGAAAAAACTTGGAGACAAGTTTTTTTTAAAGAAACACTGATTAATAACTGTTAAACATACGAAATATGATGAAACCTTGTCAGCTGACCTGTATATCAACAATGTCACTGACAATTAACTGCAGCTAGTTGTGAAGAGGGCATCATCAGAAGCACAATGTTTTAGAGAGCTAGTAACTATTCCTGCTGTACACTCTGAGGGGCTAAATTTTTCATTTTTTTTGTCTCTTTCCTTAGATGCACACCAGAAATATCTGGATATGTTCATATATTTGTAGTTCAAAATAAAGTCGCTAGACTTAAAATGGTTGTAGGCAGTAATGGCATGTATTTAAAGGTAAGATGGAGTCATCATCACATTAAGAACCTTCTTCTCCAGCTTTTAGGGGAGTTGTAAGTATTTGGAAGTTTCTGCTGTGAAATATTGTTGTTTGGGGATTTTGTATATGACCTAGGAATATTTCCTCTCTGTTCCAGTCTGAAGGTATGGGTAATCTTTTCATGCTGGTCAACATAATCAAATCCTGTTCATATTTATTCTTAAAATCCTGTTGACATCATTGGGACTATTTACATGACTAAAAACCATTGGGATTTTTCCTGAACTGTATAATCTCCTAACAAATTTGGTAATTTATATGTATTAACACAGCGTTTATAATGTTTATGATCCAAATTCATGTTTAATTTACAGGAATTATACTGTGTATAAATTAATTACATGACCCCCCCCCTAAAGAGGACTTCAAGAATACTGCATAAATAACCACCTTGGGGGAAAAAAAAAAATCTTAAAAAGAGAAAAAGTCAACATAGTCATAATTGGTGATTGTCATTTTGAATAGAGTGCTGGGGAAAATGGTGAGAGAAGGCTAGGTTGTCCCAGTTAAGTATAGACTTAAGACTTATTAGCTAGGAAGTCTTAAGAATGCAGAGATTTGCTATCATTTCTTCTTTTCAAGACAGAACAAACGATTGGGAGTAAAAAAAAAATGTCCCATTGGATTAGTAAATTAGTTGAATGTTCTAAAATAGCTTGAAAATAACTTGATTTGAAGATCCTTACCCTTTCCCGCATTTAGCTGAGACACTGCAAGTATATTGAGAAAGGTCTTAAAGTAGTGGCTTATGATTTAGAAAATCTGGGCAAGATGAAGTTATCCTTTCCTTTTTTTTTTTTTTTTTTCCTGGGTGTGGTGGTTTTACCGTGCTAGGCAGCTGAACACCACAACTGCTCTCTTGTTCCCCCTCCTCAGATGAGGAGGGGAAGAAGTAAATGAAAGTACAACTCATTGGTTGAGATAAGGATAATTAAAGGAAAAAACAATATTAAGGAAATACTATTAATTAAAAAAATTAGCTAAAGGGAAAAAGGGGAAAGGGAGGGGGAAGGGAAAAGAACAAATAAAGGTTATGTGGAAGTGCAGAGGAAAGAAATTACTCTCTACTTCCCACAAATGAGCGATGCTTGGTCACGTCCTTGAAGCAGAGCCTCAACACACATAGCCAGTGTTCGGGAGGAGGACAGATGTTTTCACAACAAGAGCCCACCCCTCCCCTCTTCTTCCTTTTTCCACCTTTATTGCTGAGTGTGACATCATATGGTATGGAATATCCCTTTGGTTGGTTTAGATCAGCTGCCCTGGTGATGTTTCTTTCTCACTTTTTTGCCCACCCCCTAGGAGGGTTGGAGAAAGTCCTGATGCTGTGCCAGCACTGCTCAGCAGCAGACACAACACTGGTGTGATGCCACTGCTGTTCTAGCTACAAGTGCAAAGTGCAGCACTGTATGGGCTGCTGCGAGGAAGGTTAACATCCCAACCAGACCCAATACACTGGTGAGGAAACTGACTGCAGCCTTCTCTTGCCTCACTTCTGTCACCAGGCATGTGGGAGAATAGACAACTTCTCCCTCCCCCCCTCGCTACAGCCTCCTTTTAAGGTGCCTGTAGAGTGTGATAAGGTCACCCCTGAGGCTCCTCTTTTCCAGGCTGAACAATGCCAGCTCCCTCAGCTGTTCCTCGTAAGACTTGTTCTCCAGACCCCTCACCAGCATTGTTGCCTTTCTCTGGACTCAATTGAGCACCTCCATCTCCTTGTGGGGGGCTAAAACTGAACACAGTACTCGAGGTGCAGCCTCACCGGAGCTGAGTACTGGGGGACAATTATTTCCGTAGCCCTGCTGGCCACACTGGTTCTTATACAAGCCACGATGCTGTTGGCCCTCCTGGTCACCCAAGCAAACTGCTGGCTCTATTCAGCTGACTCTCAATCAACACTCCCAGGTCCTTTTCTTTTAGGCAGTTTTCTAACCACTCATCTCCCAGTCTGTAGTGCTATTTGGGGTTGTTGTGCTCCAGGTGCAGGACCTGGCACTTGGCCTTGTTGAACTTCATACAGTTGGCCTCAGCCCATCAGTCCAGCCTATCCAGATCCTCCTGCAGAGCCTTCCTACTCTCAAGGAGATCGACACACGCACCTAACTTGGAGTCGTCTGCAAACTTACTGAGGGTGTACCTGATCCCCTCATCCAGATCATCAATAAAGATATTAAAGAGAACTGGCCCTTGTGCTGAGCCCTTGGGGACTGTACTAGTGACTGGCCTCCACCTGGATTTAACTCCATTCACCATGACTCTTTGGGCCCAGCTACCCAGCCAGTTTCTGACCCAATGAAGCGTACGCCAGTCCAAGCCATGAGCAGCCAATTTCTTGAGGAGAATGCTGTGGGAAACTGTGACAAAAGCCTTACTGAAGTTAAGGTAGACCTCATCTACCCAGCGTGTCACTTTGTCATAGAAGGAGATCAGGTTCATCAAGCAGGACCTGCATTTCATAAACCCATGCTGACTGGGCATGGTTGCCCTGTAAGTGCCTTATGATGACGCTCAAGATAATCTGCTCCATGAACTTCCCTGGCACTGGGGTCTAAGAGGCACTAAGAGGCCTATATTTTCCCAGGTCAACCTTCTGGCCCTTCTTGTAGATGGGCATCACATTTGCTAGCTGCCAGTCAACTGGGAGGACCTCCTCTGATAGCCAGGACTGCTGATAAATGATGGAAAGCAGCTTGGCCAGTTATTCCGCCAGTTCTCTCAGTACCCTCAGGTGGATCCCACCTGGCCCTGTCAACTTGAATACATCTAAGTGCTGATGCTTCAGTTAAGCTTCTCAGGAGTGGTAATTAAACTCTACTAATTTTAAACATTAATGTTACGAAGGCAAGGAGGCTTTTCATTGTTTTATGGTGGTGGTGGGGAATAGGAAGTTCTCTATTCTCAAAATCCACTTCATAAGAAATAAGCATCACTTAGTACAGTTGCAGTGAAAACTACAGACAGCATGTATAAAATCCAACTGTCATGGACTAGTGAGTGGTTTTGTAAAAACCTGGTTAGACACCTAGAAGTTAGACTTTCATTCTTGGAATTTAAGGCCTCACCTTTCCAAGCCTTGATGTGTCTCTTATATTATACCAACAGATTTTTAATTTCTGTGGGTAGAGAATTATATTAAGGGTAATTTGCATCAATTTTGATACACAGACAGATTTATTAGCAATACAAAGTGAAAACGCTATTGCGATTTTTCTGCCATATAAATCTAGTGTTAAATCCTTACATCCTGTTAACTGCTTCTTCTGGTGCTGATTTTTTTTTTTTTTTTTTAATATCTATCTACTAGTCTATTTCCCTGTGTCTTTATCTAGTTGTGATTTTTGTTGTCGAGAGTTAGTCTTTTTGTTTGTTTGTTTTGTGGGGAGGTAGGTACTTAAACACATGATACTACCATCACATAACTGCATCATAATGTCACTTATGTGCATATAAGAGTTTAACAAACCCTTAAAAACAGCATTTAGATTGACGTGGGAATTCATATCATAGACCCTGACTTATTATTATAGTAGTGAACTCTCACTTACACTCAACGTTCGTGAAACATTAAAGTTTGCTGATCGTATGTATAATGTCACTTTGTGCAAAAGTGAGCTAATAATTTCATTAATAATATGTCAGCAAGATATTTATGGACTAATAAAACATGTATACAGTGTTCACTGTATCTTATAACACCTAAGGTGAAGACATTTTAATTTTACTAAATTCCCACAAATGCTTCCTTTGGCAAGATACCTTATTGGGATTTACTTTAGTAAATACTTTGCTAAAGGAAACATTGGAATTTAGTAATAACTCAATATTTAGAAATGGAGAATTATAGTATAAATAATGGGGAGAGCCTTTCGAACATGATTTTGTATCTTGTAGTGTTGTTTTATTGCTTCCTGAATAGAGGAGTTGTCTGGTCCTTTTGAGTGCTTCTGTCCGGCTCATTCCAAGGCAGTGCACATTAGCCCTTTGATTCCTAGTTTTCCCAAAATATGGTGGCAAATACTGGTTTTATCTCTGAAGAGTAATGGCCAATGTAACCTAAATATCTTTAAATGATGCAGAAATTATGTTATATGATGATATTTCGTTTAGAAGAAGGTGATTCTTCTAAGTGTTTAATGAGCAAAGATATCATTTTATGTGGTTTTTAATCATTTATACTTGTAAATTGAAATGGATCAGATAATAATGAGGCTTCAGAATTATTTTTTTTCCTGTTCCAGTGGTGTCACATCTCTTCAGTGACCTAGGAGTTCAGAAATAGCACATCTCATAACTGAGAGAGAAATGCATGTGCAAGTAGAAGATGATTCTTGTACTTATTTTTATACCTAGCTTTTTAATAGCCGCATATTTCAATGTGCAGCTCATCAGAAGCCTGTATTGAAGGCAGTGCTGCCTCTGGGGTTCTAAAAAGTACATTGAGCTATTTATCAGAAGAATAAAGTTCTGAGTCACTTTTTCACTCTGGATTTCTTCATCCATTTTTAAAGTAGCATTCCAGTGCATGAGTGCTCCATATTT
Organism: Heteronetta atricapilla; assembly: GCA_011075105.1. Taxonomy (NCBI): domain Eukaryota; kingdom Metazoa; phylum Chordata; class Aves; order Anseriformes; family Anatidae; genus Heteronetta; species Heteronetta atricapilla. The sequence continues at coordinate 82,851,329 of CM021732.1, forward strand.
GCCTGGAGAGATCTGTCGTTGTCTCCTGTTGCATTACAGTTACTCAGGTGCTTTTTTTTTTCATAGGATTTTATTTTATTTTTTTTCAATGGAATGCTAGTATGGTCCACGCTATCTGGAGTGGCAAGCTATTGGCCTCTTAAAATAGGTCCTTTGTTTGTGGACATTTTTTTTGGTAGTATTTATATTTATATATACATATATATACACACACACTTTATATATATATATATAGATATATATATATGTATATATGTGTGTATATATATATACACATATAATTTAAGGAAACCTGATGGTCTCTGGAGGTCCTTCCAACCCCTACAATTGTGTGATGCTGTGAACTTCTACTGTTATCTGGAGGGCTCGGTACTGGTGTACCTTGAGCACCTAACTCCTAGTCAAGAAGTCAAACTCTTGCTCTATTACCTCATGTACTATTTTCTGAGGTCTTTGGGTAAAGCATCAAAACTTCTCTCTTAAGCAGTGGATAAATCATGAAGTCTTTTAAACAGTGTGTAGCTTTTCTTGAGCCAGTCTGTGCTGTGCCAGGAAAGATGTGTGTTTTATGTTGCTGTTGGGCTGTATGGTCTGGCTAAGTTGTGTCTTCTGAAATGTGGAAGGACCAGCTTTGCATTGCAGTCTGGGTCTAGGACTGTCACTCTGAGGGGGAAGCCACTGTATTGAAGATAAGGCTTTACAAAAGGGGAACTGAAGATGCTTTCTTGATTTATACAAATCATGCTTGAAAGAGCAATTGCAATGTCAGGTGAAATAAATAGCATTATGTAAGGGGTCTTGAAACATCCCCAAGCTGAAGTAATCAGGACAAGATTCAGTCTAGTCTGCTGACATTTTGTATTCTGCGTCCTTCCTTATGGTAAATCTGCTAAAATTAACAGAGGAGTTAGTGGATTTAGAGATTAAATGCTGGTGTTATAAGACTAGCTTTACCTCAGAGTGAAATGGTACTTCTAACATTTTTTATTTTTTTATTTTTTCAAATAAAATGTATATCTTTTAAAAATACCCTTGCAAGGGTATGGAATATTAATCTGAGGTAGAAAGCTTTTATTACATGATTCTTTGAGATTATTATTATTTATTTATTTTTGTAAACTGGTGAAATAATGACCTATGGAAAAGATGAAACTGTTTTATAGTTAGTCAGAAATAGTGACAGTTCAGCAACAAGTATATGAGATACTATGAAAAATCATTGAATTATGTTCCAGGTTGTTTAATCCAATTCCTAGTTCTAAATAAACATTCATTAATATAACATCAGTGATTTTCAGTGGATTTCAGACAAGTTTAGGAAGGCTTTTTTTTTTTTTTTTTTTTTAGCTTAATCTAAGGAAAAACTCTTTCTCTGTTCAGAATAATTAATACTTGTGTCCTTGGTTCCCAAAGACACCTAATTGCACATAGGCAATTGCTGTGTGCTGTTGCAAAATCATCACATCTGATGATTTATTTTTTAAAAAAGACATGCTATGCCTACATCTTATTTGAATGGATTAAGAATAGTCAACGTAACTCAAAAAAAAAAAAATAGAAATGCTCAAAAGGGAATAGAAGAACAAAAACTCAAACATGATTTGAAATGATGTTAGAACTTTGTTTTCACTTTTAGAATCTGGATTACAGAAATCTGCTTTCATCTGTGCATGGATAGCCATTGACTTCAAGGGGGGAACCTTGATAAACGGACAGAATCAGGTCCACAAGCAGTACCGTTCTTTTCTCACTTACAAAAAAATACTGTCTCCCACGTGTTTCAGACATTTTTGTTGTCATTTTTTGAACCTGTTTTTGATGTGGATAATAAAATTCATTGCTTACTTAGAAAATAGGGAAGAATAAATGTTTTGGTATTTTTATTGTGTATGGCCAGATGTCACATTATCACACTGCATTATTTTTCTTTGAGATTAATAGTGCTTTGTCTCCCAGATACATGCTGAACACCTGCCAGTTTAATATCTGTCTAGGTCACTGTTCTAGAGAGCCTCTTCATTATGTGTATGCTGTAAGAACATCTGTAAAATGCCTGTCTTCAATCTTATGCTGCTTCTGTTCGAGAGATATATACAGTGGATATATATATATATATATATATCTGTGGAAGTGCAGCAAAAGTCCTCAGATCTTTCTCTTTTCTGGCGGTGAGAGGTCTTTTTGTATTTTTCAAGCCCAATTTTACAGTGGATGTGAGAGCAGAAGCCTTTTTCTGGCTTGGCCAAAACTTCTGTGTCAGTGCAGATGTTGGGATTGAGAGTAATAGATCTGTCTCTTTCACCTACCAGTCCTGTCAGAAGAACAGAGAGGTGCAAATTTCCATCGCCATCCCTTTACCCTGTATGTGGTGTTTCTGGCATCCATCTAGCTCATGAATAACTTAACTGCTTGCTTCTGATGCTCTTCACAGGGTCTTGCCAACAGCAGAGCTGCAAAGTGAGTGTGGTTCATGCTAGGTGCCATGGCTCCCCACTGGGCTCTCAGTGGCAGCACCGAGTGATAATAACACGCTCTTTTTGTTTTCACTCTGCCACCGTTTAACAAGCCTCTGTGTAACCAAGGAGATTAATTCAGCTTTCTGTCTGCTGACTTGGGACAGCATTACAGCACTCTGCATTAGGAAGCTTAGGTTTGCTGTTATATGATGTAGTAGGATTTATTATTTTTATGAATAATTTGACACAGAAAAGCTCTCAGGCTTCTTAGCTTGTTTTGGGAGGCACTACCCCTTGACAATTAGCAACGTAAAATACAAATTTTTGTATTTTGTATTATGTAAAATACAATACACCTTTGTGCTCTGTAGTCTGATCAGTGTTAAGTATTTTGTCTGACTCCTACCAAGAGAATGCCTGCTTTAGTGGAAGCACTGAAGCTTCCCTACTCAGTTTGGGATTTAGTTAGGAAAAAGCTAGACCTGTAAATCAACCTCATTTGCTTAATTTAAACGTTGTAATGGATGTTGCTTTTTTAAGTAGTGAGGGTGTTCTTGCTGTTGTTGGTCCATAGGAAAAGAAAAAAGCCTGTGGCCTTTTTGTCCCTGTTTCCCTAGCCCTGTGCTCTCTACATCGGGCCACCAGCACTGTTACTCCTGGTTTAGAGGAGGCTCTCCTTTCCCAGCTTCCCAGTCTTTTTCTAAGGTTTCCTGACACATTATGGCCACATCCTCATCTCCTGGCCTTCTTGCAGTATATTCCCCTTCTCAGTGGGAGGAAGGGTACAAAAGAAAAAACACTCTGCGGGATTTTCTTACAGCTGTTAGTAGATGTCTGGCCGTATAGTGGCTTTATCATTTTTGCTGTGCCTTTGAAGTGCACTGTGCTGATTGACTAAAAATCACCATATTCAGATATTTTAAGATGTGATTTGTTTTAGAACCTCTGCAGAAAATCTTCAGTTTTGTTTTTATTTATTTTTTTTAATCCCTCACGGAACAGGATTCATTCAAAACGGTTCATCCATTCATCCATCCCACGTACTTGAACTATAGATGGCAAGAAAGTCTCATGAAGAGGATTTTGTTTCCCTGCGTGGCCTGTGTTTTAGTGCTGTAGTGCAGTGCTTTTCTAACACTTCGCTATTCCTGCCCTCATTCGGGGAGTTTAATCACAGTGTGCTCTCCTGCCATGAAAGCAGAAAATTCTCCTCTTTAGCATGAAGTTATGGAAGAAAGTGCATAAATTGCTTATTCTGCAGCACTTCAGAAAGATAGGATCTTATTTTCAGTGCTGTGAGATCTGCCGAGCTGTGATGCTCCTATAGTATTTAGTTCTGCTTTAGAGCTGTCGCCTTAAGTCCAAAGCCCAAGTTACCTGTCCTTGAAAAAAAAAAAAAAAAAAAAAAAAAGAATATTTCACTATGGTAGATGGAGAGGAAGATGTATGGATAGATCTGCTTATCTCCTTCCATAAAATGCTTTGGAAGTTGCTGTGGAAATGCAGTGTAAGCATTTATTAGAGCAAATATTTGCTCTAGCTGATGAAACTGGCATTTGTATTTGCTATGGTGGTGTTTATTGGGTTTGTTAATTAGTTTTAATATATGATTGAGATTGCTTCTGGTACCTACAAGTAGATAGGGACTGAAGTTGCCAAAAATCAGTTGTCATTGCAGCTGCTTCCACTTTATGAAGATATGGAGTGTATTTTTCCAGTCTCAGATGAGAGTATCTGTGATACAGGAACAGCACTTGCAGATGAAAGCCAACTATTTTTCATTTGCATCCAGTTCAGACACTGCTCAGAAGTCAGTTAAAATTAGTCAAAATTAGTTCCTAAATGTTAAATTAAAATGTGTCCTTTCATCTAATGTCATATTTATACTGAAGCTTGAAGAAGAACATGAAGTTGTATGTTACTACCGAACTTTAAAAAGCTACTGCAGCTAATTCATAGGGAGAAAAAAAAAAAAAAAAAAAAAAACATCTGCTTGCTGTTATTTAGAAGAGTGTGATGCCTCAGGTGTCTGGGTGACAGAGCCAGGCTATTTTGATGTGCACAGTGTAAACTAGCAATGTTCAAATGTCAATGTGAATTTTCAAGTATACACTTAAATTCACTCATTCTCAAACTTCAACCTTTCATAAATTGAAATGATCTTTAACGGATATTAACTTTTATTTTGGTAGGCTTGCATATTACAAGTACAGAAAAGGAAATAAAACTTATTTTAGGGACAAACTTCTGCAATGAAATTCCTGAAATTTCAAAAAAGCACACTAAACAAACCATTTTGTTTCAATAATGGAAGCATTGTATTTTATCTATTATGATTTTTAACATTAAAAATATATCTTTTGGAACTTTGCTTCATGCTATGTTTCTTTCTTGAACGTATTTCAGAGATCCAGATTTTCCTTCACTCTAAAAATTTAACCATGTGTTAGTATTCTTGCATATATTTATATATATGTATATATTGCCAACCTGAACAATTGCACTGCAAACAGCTTATAATATTTTTGGAAACTTTTTAAGAAGGTTAAGAAAAGGCCTGTAAGGATTAATATTCATCAAAGCAGCAAGCCTATTACATGGTCCATCAATGCAGTTAGGAGACTAAGCTGAAGTCAGCATGCAAAGGCTGGCTCTGCATTTCTGTGTTTTTCTGGGCTTTTGCTGATGTGAGGAGCTTGGGTTTCTGCTGTAGGTGTGAAATACGCTCTTTTCAGATGTTCAGCAGAAAGTCTATGGATCATACAAATCCTAACTTGATAGTATTTTGAAGACTTATTTGAAGCACTGGCTCTGTGCTGGGCCTACTAGCTGAGGTGTGTTAGACTCTAACTATGCCAGGTGTCCTTATATTAAGAAATCTGGTTTTAATGCCCTGTTGAAGGATGCAGCGTGAACAGGATTCTTTGTTTTTATCTCATTGCAAACAAAACAGTACATGCTTCAAAAGAAGAGATTGAGCCTTTTGTCCTCCTTTTCTGAGAAGACCTGTTGGTCTATACTCTCTTCAGGAAAGTACAAAATCAGCTTTTATCTGAACTGATGGTCTAACCTGTGGATCACACATCCTAATACTAGTAATTAGATTACTGCCAGATTTTGGAAGTACTTTGGCTTCTGTGACTGACTTGCATGTCCTGTTTCTACCATAAACATCGCTGAAGTGTAAAATGGAGAATTTTACTACTTGGTGGAATGAATGGCAGGTGTTTGCTGATGGTGAAAGCTATTTCTGCATTTAATTCTGTAACTCAGACATATACAAATAAATCAAACCTGTTGTGGGTATGCTGCTGTCTGTGATAAATCCAGATGCCCTTGACTCACTGTTCATGCATGTAGTATAAAAGTAGGATGGAAAACGTGGAGCTGAAGGAATGTGAGTGTGTTGACCATGTAGTTCTGAGCTAACTTTGGTATATGTTTCCCTAAACCACCTTCTGTTATCAGGTCTACAGAGAAGACGGGATGACTTAGACATTAAGAAAGCATCAAGTTTTACTAAGAGGAAAGACACTTGGCTTAAAACTAAGTGAAGGGAGTAAAACAGGAATAAAAGAGAAAGAGTACAGTATATAAACTTTATTTATTTATTTATTTATTTTTATTTATAATCCAGCTGTGTCCTGGCAGGGAGAATCCTTTTTTTGTAAAGTTTATCTGTCATGGCAGCAAACCACATAGTCCTATCTAATCTAGTCCTATCTTCCAGGGCTGACCACCTGTTTGGCTATTTTTGTGACTCTCTTGCTGCAGTTTCTGAAACCTTCCACCAGATCAAGCTGCTTCTGTATCAAGTTATGAGAAAAAAAAAAAATTTAAATCCCAGAAGATATACACCTGTCATAAGGATTGCCTGTATGGGGTAGTAATGACTAATAGGTTATTACTATAATGTTAGTGAGTAGTGCTGAGTTAGCTCAGACAAGATATTAGGATGTAAAGTAAGGAAGAAACTTTTTGGATGTCCTGCAAAATGGTATACTTAATATTGTTCTTGGTGTTTTAGCTATTTTTTTGTTGTTCCACTCTTTTCAGCTTTAATGTTTTGTCTCTTTATTTTACCTATTTGCAGTTGTTCATTCCTCCTTACAGCTTTGATTAATAGAGTGGCTGCTCATGATTCTTAGCATCTGTAAACATTCTTTCATTGTTTAAGTTAAAAAGAGAGCTAATAGAGGAGTTACTGTATATATTGTCTAATGATCTCAAATACAAGTTTGATTATGGATGTTGCTATTTACTCTGTAAATATTTAAAAATTAGAAAAAAATGCATCGTGAGGAAAGAGTACTCTGCATATTGATGCAATCACATTGTTTGTTTTAACATCTAAACATTAAAATGACTGAAATGGTTGATGCAATGACCAGCTTCATCAGCTAGTATGTACATTGATTACATTCTGTTTCCATTGTAAACTTAAGAAAAAAATACTGCTTATTTGCCAGTGATTTTCTTTTTGTGTTTCCAATAGGTTCCCTTGGTAAATAAATCTATGGAACTCTGCAATATGGGTATCATCAAAACTTAGATTTACTCTAACATTTTGGCATGCATTTAAATTGAAATTTACACAGTCATGACTAAGGTCATGTTTAGCAAATATTACGGCATTTTAAGAGTAATTTTACAATGACCATGAGTCATAAAGCAAATACAGAATCCTTTGAACTAGTTTGTATGTTACATGATCTGTGTACGAAATATTTTCCCCTTACGCTTTTTTCTTCAAAAGATGAACAAACAATGACCAACCACAAACCAAACAATTCCTTCATAGATGTCCAAAACCTCTTCTATATGGTTTTAGTCTATAGTGAATGCTTGTCTCTCTTGATGTCTATTATGACTATGATGAGACAGGAGTGGAAAGATGAAACGTTGACAGTTTTTTAAAATTTAAAATTAGTGTTAAATGGTAGTAAAATAGGAAGCCCTGCTCTCTACCCCTCAACCTACCACTGAATCAACCTAATGAATGATACTGAAATGGCTGTAAAACCTGAACTCTGCTGAAAAATATAAGGTGAACTGTGATTTTTTAGGTGAGGAGAGGGAAGGAAAGGTGTTACCTGTCAGGGTACTTTTTATCTAGTATGGGGGGCAAACCACATTATATAGAAGATGTTTGGCTGAAGATTTTCAAGACGCTTAAGCTTGATTTCAAAAAAAAAAAAAAAAAAGAGCAACAAACAAAACACTTGTTTGTAATTGCTTATGTATTGTAACACTTAAAGTCAAATTTATGGAACTAATGAATTCAGAGTGCTGCTTCCAATTTTGTTTTGACTGGTTTTATGTTGCCCCCTCTCTCCTTTGAGCTATGGGCAGAATCAGCTGAGATTACAAAACATGAGTAAAGTTTAGAATTCAAGTTCAGGTAGTTTATTTATCTGAATCTGAACTAATAGAAGCTTATGCAGTTTTATGTGAATGTTTGAATAGAACATGCCACACATGTGAGCTGATTTCTGGTCAGATCTGCACACGTTCAGGGAAAAATCATGAGCCTGGTTATCCGGTCTCTCAAGACTTTATGTGCTCCTTAAAGATAGGAGGGGAAAAAAATGTTTACTTTCCTTAGTAAACCATGGTATTTATTGAGCATGTTGGGCTTCTACTTTGTAATATTATTCATGCTGTAACTATGCCTAGAGCTTTGCTAAAGCTAATGAATAAATGCATCAGCTAGCTGCACAAGGAACCAGTTCAGCTGGAAGGCTGATTCTGAATTAAATCAAGGAATGCTTGGAGAAGAACCAAGCTAACCAAAATACCTACATGGTTAGGCACTGTAATTTGCAGATGGTGATAAAACATTTAATATAAAGCTGCTGCTTCCTGCAGTATAATACACTGTCCTGCATTTGGCTCTTTATTCCTGTAACGTATGATGAGAAACAAAAGCAGTGAAATATGGAGACTGCAAGCAGTAAATGCAGCAGCAGCCAGTTTTGTGTGCAGGGGATTGTGGAAGTGCAGTCTCTTCTTTCTTGTGCTTGGCTGATGTTTGTCTGGAATGAAATAATGGACAATAAAATGTTGGTAAACTCTTATCAGTGTTTTCTTATAACAAAGGCTGATTAATTTAGTTTTGAGGCATAAGTAATTGGTGATAAACATGTGTGTATATATATATTAAAAAAAAAAAAGTTTGGAGGGCAAAAAGGTTACCAGGCCTTAAAAACCTTTAAGTACAAGAAAACGGTGCCTCAGACAGAATTAAAGGAGAAAATTTACTCTTATACATTCAGATTTCTACTAAATACAAAGGGATTAAAAAAATAATCTGTTAAAGGCTATTTGTTGCATGCTCACCAAGAATGGGCATTATTTTTTTCCAAAAGATACTCTCCCATAGTCTCCTGTCCAAGCCATGGACTTGGAAGATCCAGGAGTAAATTAACTTAGTCAGTGCGTTCTAATTCTCCCCACTCCTTCACTGTACGTCTAGGGTACTGCAGTAGTAGTCTGAATGTCACTCTGCATGGGAACATAAGGGTGTCAAAGCCCCAGAAGGAGTAACTTGCAGCAAAGGGGCTCCAGGAATGAATGGGTCTAAAAGGCAGCATTTCTGAAGACCCAGGCCAAGAGGCAAAGGAGTGATCAAGGCCTGAAGGTCCTCAGGGTGGAAAAAGCCAGATTGCTGGCAGCTCCTGAAGGCTGCAGGAAACAAACAAGAACCCCTCTCAAGGAAACAAGAGCCCCTCTCTGGCTGCTACCTAGAGATGGGGAGTCATCTTCACCTATAAGATTTGCTACAGTGATGCTGTGATAATGTAGCAGCATTTCCTACAGGCATACTTGTTAACGTAAGGTTATTCTTTAACTTAAGTTGTTCCTTATTTACATATTTCAGCACATTCAGAGATGCTTTGCTCTGCCAACAAGCTGTAGTTGTTGCTTCACACTACAGAAGTTTCATAGTTTTTGTACAGGAGTCATGATAGTGTTGTTCTACCTTTTTCTTAAGAAGCTGTTAAAACTTTTGAGTCCTAGACTGATGAATTATACATTCCTTTCCATCATACATGGTCTCAGGTGAAAGATGTGGTAGATGCACTGCTCCCCAACACTGCTGAATTATATGTTGTGGCATAGTTGTGGCATTACATGTTGGCATAGTAAAGAAATCTGAGAGATTGTCTGGATGTTCCAAGTCAGTGATAGGATTAGACTGGAATGTTTAAGTTTAGTCTGCATATAGGCAGAACATTTTTTTGCACCATAGATCAGTCTGGATGAGCAGAATTAAGTAAATAGCAGGAAAAAGAAAGAAAGAAAAAGAAAACTATTTACATTAATTATGAGTTGATTTGAAATAAGGAAAATTAACTTAAAAATTCAATTCCAGATAATTCTCCAGTAGTGTTAAATGTAACTTCACCACTAGTAAACACTTACTAGACTGACTTGGGTCATTTTCTGCTCTTCTAGCTGCAGGGTTGTTGACTTGACCTGTAGGAGTATTAGTAAATGAGATCATATGAAATCATATCCTGGAAGGGGAGGGGAAACCATAAAAGCTCAGTATTGGTTGTATGTACTTCTTGTTTGTTGTGGTTTTGTGCTTTTTTGTTTTGTTTGTTTGTTTTACTTATGTAGAACCATTTAAATTTTTTTGGGAAACTGGCCAATCTGCTGATGAAATTCAAAGATAGCACTGGATTGTCAATCTATTTCTTTGTTACAAAGGCTGAAAAAAAGCATGGAAATGTGTTTAATAAATGAATTTGATAACACCTAAACTAGTGAGTAGGAAACTAGTACAAAGTATAAGTGTACTGGGGGGGTGGGTGTACTAGGGATATGTTGCTTTGTGAGCACAACTTTTTCTTCCTGTTTTTCCTTTATTCTAAAAATGTTAATAATCATAAAATAAGTCTGGATGTTGGAGAAAACAAATACAATTCTTGTGCTTGCTTTGGTCAGACACTAACAGCTTTGGTCTTTTTAATTGGGGCAGAATAGTACATATGATATTTAGGATATATAAACCCTTTGTGCTCATGACATTTATGTTTATGGACATACACATTGGCATCTTTAACTCTGTCTTGTTTTTGATTCTTCCATACACTATCTTCTTTATTTTGTATGCTCCAGGAAATCATTGCTGAAGTCTGAGTAGTAGTTATATGTTCCACAGATACTGCCTTGATAATGTAGTCTGGTTTCTGTATCTGGAGCTGAGCTCACAGCTGCTGAGTTTGGGTATACCAGGTGGCTGTGGGGGTTGAATTGTTCTCATAGTTTATGTAGATTTCTTTGCTTCTTTGTTAATATTTTATCTTTCTTGTAGACTACCTATTTTGTTAAGCAGTGTTAGGAAGGTCTGAATATGTGATCTGCCTGCAGAGGCAGAAAGCTATAGTATCATCTGTGTTGCTGTGTGTTATCAGAATTTTTCCATTTGTTCTTTAACTCCATGTTAGAAAACACTGAGCTCTGTTGGGGCTTTTTTAATGCTACAAATGTTGAGAGCTTTAATAATCCCTCAAACCTTTTTTGCACGTAATCTTTTTTTTTTTTTTTTTTTTTTTTTTTCATAACACCACAAATCTGGCAAATTTTAGGTCATTTCATTCTAAAACAATCCAAATGCCAAATGTTTGTAAATTGCCTGAAACACAGTTGTTTTTTTCAAAAAAAAAAAAAAAAGGCAATTATCAAAAGGCAATTATCTTTTCCTTTTACTGTCTAAAATAAACAACAAATGCTAAGAATCCTCTTATTGTAATTCTTCCATATGTCTGTCTTGAAATAATTTTTGAAATGTAAGTCATCAAGATCAAGGTCTTAACTCTACAAAATTGATATCTGATGTTTAAAAATGGTGTGAAATCCATGCCTTTCCATTCAAACACGTCTTTAAGAATCGTACATGCTCTGTGCAGCAGCATAGTAACACTGAATAGCATGAAAATTCTTATTTGATGCAGATTAATTGGTCATGTAGCCAGGTTCCAAAGGGGCTTTGAACTGAGTCTTAAGTGCACATGGAGACCCAACTGCTGAGATGCTAAAATACAGTATATCTGTATGGGTTGCTATGTAATATTCTTGCCTAGTCCTAAAGAAACTTAAGATTCCTATCAAAACTTTATCCCATGTAGCAGTCCTATTACAGTAATGTGTAAGTTGTTTGAAACTTACTCTTCCCTTGAATTTCTAACTGATAATTTCCAAATATGCAACCTCTCTCTAAGGTGGGAAATCTGGAAGATGAAGGCAGAAGAGATTATGCAGCACTGATCATATTCCAAATTACAGGGTTTAAATCCCCAGAACAGTCATCACAAATGGAGATGGAGATGTGGTTTCTAGAGCTCTGTTAGGTCCCTGTTTGAATAGCTCAGAAGTTAAAACAAAAAGCACTGATGCTTAGGGAAGCACGTCCCTCGCACTGCAAATGATGTGCTAGGACCAGTTCTGTCTAAGCAGTCAAATGTCTCCTTGAGGTTTGCAGATACTGAGCAGGAGGGAGTCTGCTCTTACCAACCAAGGCCGTTAATAAAATGTTATTGTTCTTAGCGAGTGCCAGAATTTAGGATAGAGTAAAAAGATGTAGTATGACTGCAGTTAATAACATGCAACATTGTGTTGGTGTTCAGTTGCTTCAAGTACAGTATTTTTAAAAGCATGCGTAACGCTATTGTCAGATATGGCATGCCTGTTCCCATGTTGCAGTCATTTAAACTTGATCATAGAGGCTAGTATGGACTGACTGTATGTACAATCAACATTTTCCTTAGTGGGAACCAGCGCTGGGTAAACCTGTTAAGCCTTGGAAGACAAGTCAGGTAGACTGCAAAGAACATCTCTGCACTGACTTTCTGCTAGAAACAATAAAATCAACTTCATATTTCTATCAGTAAAGGAAAACTGAGGGGGTATTGTGCTGCTAATTCACATTAAGGCTTTTGCATGGTATGTTCTAATTTCTTGAATTTGTGGCCATAAAAGACATCATTTTTGTACTTCCAAATACAACAGCAGCTTCAACACAAAATCTTTTCATTCATGCTTAGAAAAGGCAGCTAAGGGTTATATTCCAATCTGTTAAAGAGAAATCTCATCTTAAATGCATGAGAGTTTCACTTCAGGTGGTTGTTTTTTTTGGCTTCTTTGTATGTTTTTAATCTCCTGTGCACATGTGGTATCCAAGCAGAACTTGCTTTGTAAATCTGAATTGTCCTCCTCCATTCAATTTTAGTACTGCTGCCACTGCCTGAAACCAGACTGCTAAGATGTCTTTATAATTTCCCATTCCCATAGAGCACATCAGCCTAGATAACCCCCAGGGAAAGCAAAATGAAGAATACTAATAATTATGTGTAAGAGCATACTGTGTATGACTTCTCAGTGTAGCTTGCTCTTTCACAAAATGGAAACCCCTAGAAATGTGGATTATTTTTCTTTATTTAGTTTTTATACTGGAGTGTATAAATTATTTTAAATACAACTTTCTCAACCGAACTGAACTGTGGGTTCCTGTGGTAGAACAGATCTTCATTTGTGTATTTTTTTCTTTTTTAAAGGTGGTTTCAGTAATTCCTTTCAACTGGTGGATTGAAAAGTTTTGGTACTAAACATGTAGTCACTGTGCTCTCAGTAGGATTACTGAATAATTAGGTTATACTAAAACATGGTAATTTTTTTCTGTATGTCAACATATGCCTTCCTCTGTTACATAAAAGAAAAACTCACAATATTTATTTACGCATTTTTTTCTTTTTTATATATTTTTACAAAACTAATTTTGTAATTTTTCTTAGTGATACTTGCACTAGTTTCGTACTTCCACCATATTATGGTAAAAATGAGAAAAATATTTATGCCCTTCAAAGTCCTGAAATGGCAAATAAACCTTGTCATACCAAGTTCTTCCTCACACTTCAGTGTAACAAATGAATAGTAAGAATCTGTTGCAATAGTGCTAGGATGACTCTGAGTCTGACAGCCACAGGTTCCTTCTTTCATCAATAGGTTTGTATCTGGACACTCAAGTGTCAGTAAATTACTTAGGAAGGGAAATGTATAGTAGAAGTGGGATTTCTTTTAAAAGCCTATATTGAAACTACATTGTAAAATATTCCTTTTATAAAACTTTGTCACTACTTATGGTATTGTTTTCTGTATTTCCCCTAGCTTAGGAAAATCCTGTGAATTTGTGCTGTATTCAGATTTTACCTACTGAAATTTGGTTTTACAAATTCTTTAATGAATATTTCTTTAAAACAGGTAGAACTTTTTTTCTTTAGGCTTCTAGTTGTATTGATTTTTTATCTTTGCAGTCTCAGGTATGGTGATGTATCTCTTAAAATAGCTCCTTAAAACAAAACAACAACAACAAAAAATGAAAAGCATGGGCACATTTGGTTGAGGGGATTGAGTGGTTCACTCTTGGTTTGCAATGCTGTGTATGAGACGATGAAACTATCGTTGTCCACCTGCTCTTCTAGAGAGGCAGTCTCATTTCTTAGGCTTTGGCTCCCTGCCAACTCTTCCAGAGACAACCTTGCTCCTTAGGCTGACCTCTATAGTTCAGAGGTATTCATAGGTTAGACTGATCATGCCAACTATGAAAATCCAAGCATTATCGTGGGCAATGGTTTGAGTTCCCAACCCAGCATGTAGCTCCAGAAATACTACTTTATGTTTGCATAGTAGGATTTGCATAACTTTCACAACACGTGGGTGTTTTTCTGTCCCACATGGCAGATCTAAGAAATACACGTTGTTGTAATATAAGTGTGTATGGCTTTAAGCATATGGGAGATATATTAACCTTTTTTACAAGCTTTTTTGGGAAGAGCATGTGAACTAAGCGAGCAGGTATTTTCTTGGTTTGTCTACTGGAGTAGGTCCCTTATAAATGAGAAGATGCCATATCTTGCGATATACTTCTGAAAGGAAACCCGTGTGGGTTCCTCTGTGCTACCGTGCTGAAAAGCTGGGGGGATTAATAACATTAGTGAATCACAGTAGTTAGTAGCAGTTCATTAATGCCAACCTCAAGAAGTAAGCTGCATCTAAAACTTTTTTTTTTTTTTTTCCTGTGATGCAAATGATCTTAAAATATTTGGACACAATTTTGCTATAAAAACATTAACTTTTAACTGGTACTTGTGGTGGTTTTACCGTGCTAGGCAGCTGAACACCACAACTGCTCTCTCGTTCCCCCTCCTCAGATGAGGAGGGGAAGAAGTAAATGAAAGTACAACTCATTGGTTGAGATAAGGATAATTTAATTAAAGGAAAAAAAAAATAAGGAAATATTATTATTAATTAAACAATTCAACTAAAGGGAAAAAAGGGAAAGGGGAAAAGGGAGGGGGAAAGGGAATAACAAAATAAAACAAGTAAAGGCTATGTGGAAGTGCAGAGGAAAGAAATTACTCTCTACTTCCCACAAATGAGCGATACTTGGTCACGTCCTTGAAGCAGAGCCTCAACACACATAGCCAGTGTTCGGGAGGAGGACAGATGTTTTCACAACAAGAGCCCACCCCTCCCCTCTCCTTCCTTTTTCCACTTTTATTGCTGAGTGTGACATCATATGGTATGGAATATCCCTTTGGTTGGTTTAGATCAGCTGCCCTGGTGATGTTTCTTTCTCACTTTTTTGCCCACCCCCTAGGAGGGTTGGAGAAAGTCCTGATGCTGTGCCAGCACTGCTCAGCAGCAGACACAACACTGGTGTGATGCCACTGCTGTTCTAGCTACAAGTGCAAAGCGCAGCACTGTATGGGCTGCTGCGAGGAAGGTTAACATCCCAGCCAGACCTAGTACAGTACTATATAAAAGTGGCACACATTGCAATACAATTTCTTAAATTAACCTTTTTTTTAAAAAAAATACCGGTGACATGATGTCAAGATTTGCGTGAAAGTATTTAACCACTA
Source organism: Heteronetta atricapilla (assembly GCA_011075105.1). Taxonomy (NCBI): domain Eukaryota; kingdom Metazoa; phylum Chordata; class Aves; order Anseriformes; family Anatidae; genus Heteronetta; species Heteronetta atricapilla. Next base: position 82,866,714 of record CM021732.1, read on the forward strand.
GATATTTTTCAATTAAATACTTACATTTAAATTTGATCTCATGATTTAAAAATAAACCTGATTTTTAAAATGTAAATAACTTTAGAGAAAGCAAAATGAATAACATCTTAATGAATTTTAGCTTTCAGTGAAATGTGAGAAGTATATACACAGATAATGAATTTATCAATTGATTGCTATAAACTATTTGTACTGGGGGATTCAGATAGAAAGGATTTATTTAAATCTTTCACATATATGAAAAAAATGTCTTTGTTTATCTGTGGGTGCTAAGCTAATGTATTTGAGAGAAATAAAGCCTTTCACTTTTGTTTTCATTCTCTGCTGTTACAGAATTCTTGTTCATTCTTTGTCATTGCTTTATTTCATCTGCCTTCTAAATGGTGGGTTGTGTTAGTATTTGAGCCTTTGTATTTGGGTAAATAGTCGTTTTGTTTTTGTAAATGGTAGAGAGACTAACAGTTGGTGTAGCTTATTTTCTGTTCTTAAAGAGAATGATATTTTGCAGTTGGTTGTGCCTGTGTTTCACTACCGGTTTTCTTTCTGAAGGGTTAAATAGCTTGGGTCAATTTGTTCTCCACACTCCTGCACATCCATGAATGAGATTCTTTCTCTCTTTGGCCAGAATCCTCTTAATGTCAATATATTGATTTCTCATGGGAGAAACAGATTTCGTTCAAGCTTTACTCAAAAAGTAGAACATGAAGATTCTCATTTTCCTCCCTTCCTCTCTGTCTTCCCCCCACCCTCCCATGTCTATTGAAGTACTTTATGCCCTTAGTTTGAAGACAGAACCAGCATCGGTTCCTGATGTATAGGAGCAGACAGAATAGAAAATAGAAAAACTCTGCAAAATTACAATTTTGTATTGCACGTGCTCTCATGTGTCCTGGTCAGTTCTGGGAGGCAAGTGTCCTTCCAGAGAGATCTCCTTGAGTAACATCCACATCTATGCAGCTTTATTTGTAGATGTCTTCTCAACTTCTGTCAGTTTGCAAGTCTGTTACATACCTGTGCACACCTGGGCATCCAATATACTCTGTACTTAACAACCCCCCCCCCCTTCATTTCATACTGGGAAACTGAGAAATTTCACAAAGTAGAAGACTTGCTTGTCATTATGCGATGAAGGCTTTTGCTAGAGCTGCAGAGCTATCTGAGTGTGTGCTGTGAAGTCTGAAATACTGCTGGCTGTACAGCTGTTTATGGGTGCTGTTTATGGGTGCTGTTCCAAGGTCTCTTCCTTTAGAAATGATGGCCTTGCCTTGGTCAAAACTCCCGTGGTTGCTACTGGTTTATTAAATGTGCCAAGTTACAGTGCCATTACTCAATCCCAAAAGTGAACATCCTAGCTGATGTTCTCCAGTTAGGTTGTAGCTGAGTCTGGCAGACGTGGCACAGGGGATGAGAGATTAGGGTGAGTGTCTCTGTCTGTGAGAAGAGACTGCTAATGTTGCCTTTTCTCTGAGGGACTTGTTCATGACTTGGTTTCCCTTGATTTTCCTTTCTTGAGTATTTTTTCAGCTAGTTGTAAATGGTAATTTGCATACAAAAAAGATCCTGCTGACTGTAACTGCTTTGTGTTTCTGCTGAGACCTTGTAGTTCATAGTCAGCATTTTTACTATAATGAAATTAATGTTTTATTGCTGCTTAATGTACAGGAAGTAAATTCTGTGGCAAAGTTGCTTGTTGCTTGTCACTTAAAAATATATATATTTTTTTCTTCAGCTTACTCTATCATTCCCTGTAAAGAATGGTGTTTGTTCTCTGCTATTGTGAATTGTGAGATTCCCCATCCTGAACCATATTTCCTTCACATTTGTTTTGCGGCAAATGTTTTAGGTTGCCTGGCATGTTCCCCAGACCAATTAACATTAAAATCTGTCAAGAGCAGTTCAAGCAAAAGAACCTAGCCTCTAATGTGTCAGACTACAGTGAGCAATTGCATTTTTTGACAAAATTTAAGACAAGCATCTTTGCTGTTTAAATTATTATTCTATTTAACTGTGATTTTCTTTTTCCACACTGTTTACTGTCTGTTGGCAAATGTATTCCCTAAACAGGCAATGCTTGTGTACAATCTGTATTCCAAACACTTTAGAACTTATCTCCCCAATCAAATACCTGTCAGAGCCAGAACCATATTTCTACGATCTCATTTTCCTCATCACATGAACAGTAGAATTGTTCCTCCATCACTATAGGAAAAACAAGAAGGTTTGTGCCATGGTGAGACAGAGGTTTTTATGCCTATGATTTCACCATCTGCCCCTAATCAACAAGTTCAGTTGTTCTCCACTGGTTCAGGCATGGTTATAAAAGGTGAACTGAGAAAGTGACTTGCATGTTTCTGTCTTATATTCAAATGTTGTTTAGCCTTGAAGGTAAGGATAACTTCTCATTTGTCTTTGCAATAGCAATTCCTACTGGGGTACCACCTACAAAATCCAGTCAAGACAATATTATAAACATGTAAGAAGTGCCATCTCTCCCAAAGGAATGTTGTGAAACTTCTTGTCACCATCCCTGGAGGTCTTTAAAAGACGTCTAGATGTAGAGCTTAGGGATACAGTTTAGTGGGGACTGTTAGTGTTAGGTCAGAGGTTGGACTCAATGATCTTGAGGTCTCTTCCAACCTAGAAATTCTGTGATTCTGTGATTCTCATCAGAGGTGGACAAGAGATTAGGAAACTGTTTTTGAAGTTCAGTAGCACTTTTAGCTTATGATCTGGCAGTGTATCCTGGCAACAGTTGACCCAACAGCATCCTGGGCTGTATTAGCATGGTGATGGAAGTGTTTAATTCCCTTCTCTCTCAGCACTCATCACACCTGGATTATTGTGTCCAGATGTGGACACTCCCCATCCCCCTTGCCCAGTGCAAGAGAGACATCGGTTCACTCAAATGTTTTCAGTGGAGGGCCACTGAAGTAGTCGAAGGCTGAAGTATGTGTCCTCTGAGGAAAAGGCGAGGGAATGGGGCTTCTTCAGACTAGAGAAGAGGTTTCAATGGTGAGAGAACCTAACAACAGCCTTCCAATACCTATGGGGATGAAATTAAGAAGCAGAACCAGTCTGTTTACTGAAGTGCATGGTCAGAAGATGGGAAACAAAGTACATAAACCAGGAGGCTCTGACTTGAGGGAAAAATACCACAAGAACAAAAAACATTCACTGTGAGGATAATTAGGCATTGCTTGCCTAGCCAATCTCTATCCTTCTGAGTTTTCAAGTGTTGTCTGGCAAAGCCCTGAGCAACCTGTTCTTAATTCATCTTTGACCATGCTTGGAGCAGGACGTGGAAATAGGTGACCTCCTAAGGCCTTTGATACATGAATTATACTAAGATTCTGTGAACCAAGGAAGACCTAGAGAAGGAGGAGTTGAAGTGAATGTCTTCAGTCAAAATTCATGGACTTCCTTGTAGGTGATCTATCAAAAGAAGTCAAATGCTTTTTTATGAGCTAACATTTCAGACTTGAGAGATTCATCTGCCCAACCACTAGAATTATGCAGTGACCCAAAATTATTGTAGAGATGGAAAAATGCACAGAAAATGGGAAGAATTTTCAGAGTATGGTACAGGTTTTCTGAGGGGTGGTTGGGACCTACAGTCTAGAGAAGGGATGGCTATTTACTCTTCCATTTGCAGACAGGTGGTTATCAAATGAAGCAACCAAGGAAACGGGTTGAAAATGTGAGAGAATGGTTCTCCCCTAAAAAGGGGAGTTAGGTAGTACTGCTTGTTGTGGCTGTCAATTTAAACAGAATAATAATAAGTATTAGTTGCATTAAATTCTTGTGTTAAAAGCATATGGAAAAATAATGAAAGAACATCATCCATTGAGAGCTGTTAAATACAGTAATTTTTCCACTAGAGTTGGGGAGAGTATATTAGAAAACATTTTTTTGGCCACTACTGGAGACAGAACATGAAACTCTGACTATTGAAACTGCCATGTTTTGCCTCAAGGATCAGCCTATTACCTAAATGTGGGTTGTTGTATCTACTCGAGATTTGCCACCTTTGCAAACCTCTTAACTGTATGACATCATGGTCTGTCAGTGATCAGTTGTTGATTGATTTATACTGATGATCTAAGACACTGAAATGATTATAAAGGCATGAAATAAAAAAACATCTGTTTACTGGAAAATGGCATGTGTGATTTCTACCTGGCTGCTAGTTTTGTTGATTTTCAGTGGTAGTTCAGCATTCAATTTGGCATAAAATTCTTTCATCATTGTTTCTAGCCTACAGAATTGGTATCCTGTTCTGAGCTTACTCTACTCTCATAAAGAAAATAGTCCTTCGAAGACTGTCAATCTTCATGAAGATGAAAGCATATGAAGGCATATCATATATGCCTAGGTATTTAGCTCAGTAACTTTATAATGATACTTTTATGTAATAAGATCAGAAGGAAATGTTTCAGACTGCAAAAAATTAGACTACTTTATCCTTTGGATAAGTTGCCAAGTACAAGAGGGTGTCTGCATATAAAGTATTCAGTGCTTAATTAATTCAAAAATATTCAAGATTCATTTCCTGCTGGACAATCTGAGTAGGTAACTGAAGTCCAAATGCCATTCAAATAATCATGTCAACAAAGTGAGCTCCTTAAATTAGCAAACTTTTGTCCTGTGTGGTTGGTGGCAGTTTGTAATAGCCTGTAGAAAATATCCAGTACATAATTAAGGGCATGTAATTTAACATAATGTGCTTTGAATGCAGCAAGTGAGCATGGGGTATGAGGATATTGTAACAAATTTATTCGCTGTAACTTTTTTCAGTGTGTGTGGGATTTTTAATTATCACAACATGTTTCAAGAACTGCAGATAGAGAACAGCTATAACAGCTTCTTCATATTTGAATAAATTAATGTTAATAGCAAATATGTGATGACTGCAAGAGAGGTAGGAGCAGAACTCTAGAAATACTAATGAACTTACAGAGCTTTATGCACTTCTTTCCACTCCTGACTCAATGTATATTAAATCTGATCTGTGGGTATGGCATCCAGCAGACATCTCTGGAAAACATGTGGGTGGAATGAAGAGGACAATGAAAGGGATCTATAGACCTGACTACATCTGCCAAAAACATTTTTATAAAACAAAAACTTGAAGCAGGCAATGTTTTCCATAAAAAGCTTTCCAAGTGAAAATGGGCTGCTTTGGCTCATTCTTTGTTGATGTTTGACATACGATATCCATCTTTCCTTCTGTTCTAAAACAAATGTTAGTAGTCACCATATTTCGCCTGTGGCTGGAAGATGATTGTCTCCCGCTGTGTCCTTTGCATTGATAAGAAGAAACCAGGAAGTACATGATGGCTTTAAAAAGTGATGACTTTACTTTTTGATCAGTAGTCTTTGTCCAGTTAAACACTCACAGACCATGTTAGAAGATGCTTGGAAGGCTTAACAAGATTTATATCCATATGAAACATACTTAATCAAAATTTCCAGGCTTCAGCATTAATATACTATTAACATATTTATACTGATAAATAAACACCGAAGTTTTTTACAGTCATCAAGGCTATTTTTAGTATGGTCTTTACATGGCATGGTGAAAAGCAATATATTTAGCTACACAGATAACACTTGAAAAAAATGAGCCCACGTGCATATACTGTCAAGTCAAAGATGTGATGGGATTAAGCATGTACGCTCCTTGGTTCAGCTGGCTTTGGTCTTAAATACTTATTTGCCCATTTAAAGATGGGGGGGGGAAGCTACGAAACTAGTCAATGACAGAGGACTGTCTATTAATGGGTCACAAATATGATCCATTATATGATCACAACCTAATGAAATTTGAGTTTTATATTCAGCTAAGTGCAGTTATTTCATTCTGTTCACCTTATACTTTCTCCTTGAAACACCTGTACTGAAACAAAACATTGAAGTTTATTAAGTATGTTGTATCAAGTTTTACAAAAAAGGAAAAAAAATGTATAAACATGCTGTTTCCCCAGACTCAAAGCTCAGAAATTTGTGTTCAGCTGTGATTAATCAACTGTGCTCATTGCTAATTTTAGCATCTTTTATGCAACTGTATTATATAGAAAATATTTAGACTTCTTTCTGCCTATTTGTTGGAAGTCTCCATACCATATATAGTTATTGTTCTTTTGTCAGCTTCTGTGCTATAAAATTTTCTTGGTGGTCCCTGACATCTATATATAATGACATGGAATTCAACTTAATGATCACTCTTTTATTTGTATGTGTTAGTTAGAATCATTTTTATCAAAACAGCAGCAAAAATAAGAATTTAATAAGTCATCTGAAATGGTATTATGAGAATTTGTAGGAAGACTCTGAAACCATTCAGAGAAAGAAAAGGACATATTGTGAAGAATGTAATGTTTTACAAACAAAGACTCTTTCTGTTGAATGATCAAATGCTTGTTTTTAAAATACATTTGAAGATAACAAAATGTTCTCACCAATGAAGTTGATGAGATGTTTGAAGGGTAGCTAACGTCAGATGAAGATGTGCTTAGTGATAGTTCTTACTCTTCTAGAATACAGGAGAAAGCACACTGAAGCAATTGCTTATAGAAGGTGATAACTCAGTGTAATAATTCTGTATGTGCTGATTGTCAAAAGTGTGACAGATTTCAATAATCTAGCTAAAGTCACAGTTTTGCCAGAAGAAAACTTTCATTTTGGGTACCTGTGATGATTATTTTTTTAAATTTATTTTTTTCTGGATAGGTGTCAGTAAGAGAAGATAAAATAGTAGCTACTGGGGCACTCATTAAATAATTTCTGTTGTCCATTTAGAAATTACTTGCCAGAGGACTATGAGGAAATCTGCTTGCATTCAATGCTAATAGATATTGGTGAGCTATTTTGAGGTCCTAAGATGGTGTTGGTTGCTTTTAGCAACATGATATATGCTATTCACAAGGAGATGAGGACCCTGTTTGCTAATCGCATGCCTCTGCCAGAACCTCAGGTGGTTGTTGGATGTGTTTAGTTTTTTTTTTGAAAAAGGAACTAACAGATTTGAAAATGGAGGTGGTGGGGTTTGAAAATCCTTTCTTTGTTACCCTTTCAATTGTTGCTTAGGATGCATACAACTACCAAATCAAAAAAAAAAAGTTAATAAAAAAATTAATAAATCACAACTAAACATGATCATATCTCATTCTTTAACTTCAAACTCGTGCACAAGAAAATTCATGGTTGATAGCAAGTGGAAGCTGCCATCATTCCATTTATTCTTCAGCTTCCCCCTTGATGTCAAATTTAACTGTGAAAGCAATGACTTATGGAGACCATTGCAGGCATATGATTTGGGGAATGCTCACAGACTTCGCAATCCTTCACTTGTCGTAACAGTGGAAATAGTAAATAATCTCTGTATTCTGTAGCTCTCATCTTGATCTTGGTGGTTACTTTTCTCTTGCAGTGATAAGATGCATCCTGATATGACTAACCACTACTAAAAACTGGCATCCATCTAGCTCCCTAGCTACACCTCATGAAAGAATCTAGAATATATTACATTTATTAGTTACCTTTCATTGCATTGTAGCTTTATACAATGACTTTTCTTCATATCTTTGTTTCTTTTGCTTTTTTTTTTTTTTTCCCAAGTGTTCCTTTGTTTCATACTTCATTAAACCAAGTTTGAAGAATTGATTTTATTAACTGTAATACTAAAAAAAAAAAAGTCATTGGAGTTAGTGGCATGAGAAAGACTTGCAGGAATATATCTTTTTAGTAGTATTATAAAGGAAAGTCTTGGAGATTCATATTTTGAAATCTAACTGGCTTCTCACTGTTGTATACTTTTTCTTGCTAAGCACTAGGGAAAATTCTTGGTGTTTTTTTATTGTTTTGTTTGTCATTAAATGCTGCTATTCTTCAGTGGTTTCTATTACCTGGATAATTATCATCATGTATTTTCTTGTCTGTGAAACAAGCTGCTGTGGGTCTTGTGTCTTAATTAGAAACTAGTATTTCTGAGCTGCCAGTTACCACAGGACAAAAACTGAACTGTGGCCAAGTGGTTTTTCATCTGCTTGACAGATGACATGCTTACAGAATAAACAGAGGCTGAAATTTCAGAATTACTTCAGTAATTACTGTTTTTGAGCTGAGTCAAACTTCTCAGAGTCCAAGAAAAGCTGCACAATGACTAGGGGAATTTTGCCTTTGTTTTTTTTGTTTGTTTGTTTGTTTGTTTGTTTTGCTGAGTTATTTTTTCTAGTGATACTGATTTGTACAGCAGTTAAAAGAATTGTTTTCTCCACCTGGGAAAAAATATATATATATATTTTGTGAAAGAATGGAAGAGCTTAAATGTGATCGCTGGAAAGTGAATGTATAATTAATACTTCCCCATTGTGACTCTAATAGAAATTAAATGGTAAAACAAAACATTTGCTCTGTGAAACGCAGCTGTAGAAAAAAAGCAGAACTGTAGGACTGGTAGGTTGAACATTTATGAGAAATTTCATCCTGGTAGCCTATTTAGTGAACAAGAATGGTATTGCTAATAAGGAGACATAACAAGAAAAAAATAACAATCCTAAATTATTATAAAATATCTTAGCCCAATGAAGTTGAATTTCCAAAAAGTTTTGCTACTTACTCAAGCTTAGAGTAAGTTACATTTCTGAGAAAATGCAAAGATACATGATGGCTCTTTATCATTCTTCTGATGGAGAATGTGTCCTAGGAGTGTCCCTTTTTTTTTTTGGTTCTGGAAGATGGTTTTCTGTAGCAGAGATGTGTACACAGACTGACTGAGTTTTTTGAGATGCACCATTGCAGCAGTGCTTGGCATGTTTCTGCTGTCTGATGATACATAATTGGGGTGAGGATAGGAGTCAGAACATCCTAGGGGAAAGAAAAGGAGACCTAAAGGGGTAACCGCTTGCCTCACTTTCCAAGAACTGCTGAAATGAAAGGAAAATTATTTGAAAAAGCTACTATTTGTGAGAGACGGGAGAGGAACAGAAGGGGAGAGGAAATATTCTTTTATTTATTTTTTTTAAAAAGGCCACCAAGTTTATTAAATACATTCTCAAATCCATGAGCCACTATGTGCTTCTGACCAAGTTGCTTGCTGATTGCAAATTGTGCCCTGTGAACACACCTAAACCCCATGAATCTTAGCCTTTCTTTAGTATTAACCTTTACAGAATTATCCAGTAGATTTGAGAATAATTTTCATGAATGGGCAGATGCCCACAATGACCAAGAAACAAAAGGCTAATCTGTCATTAGTAGTAAGCATATTGCACTTTTCTGCATGTATCTGTTTTGAAGAGAGATACACAACACTGGAAGTGCATCTTCATGGTTAAGACTGTATTATATGGAATGTGAGCTTTTAGGTGTCTGTATTTACTTTCTCCATAGGAAAAAAGATAATTTTTTATCTTATATACAAACACATTGCTTTTGTATTTATAAATTTAATTTCTTTTTATTAAAAAGATATTTTTGGAGCTGTTATCACAGAGATAAAAATACATAATTTCTATATTTCTCTTACTATTTTAAGTACTTAATTTCTTCCTGTGTTAAGAAAGAAAAAAAGAAATAAACACTCTAAGCAAGATTTATTAATGCAGAGATTCATTGTTCAGAATGGTCAGGAAATCCTCCAGTATGGTCCCAGCATGCCAGCCCACTGCAGTCCGCAGCTGCCTGTAGTAGGTTGAGCAGGAAGAAGCTATCTGCTGCAGACCTCACTGTCTTTTCAGCTTGATTTAACTGGATAAATATCCTCCAGATGACTTTCAGGATCAGGGTTTCTTTCCTTTCTTTCTGTTCTGTTTTGTGAAATATGCACTTATTTATATTAAGGACTTCCTTCCTTTAATTAAATTATTCAGTGTAGCATCTCTGATAATTGACACCTGGGTGAATTTGAGAGTAAGAATACTTGCTTTATTGTAGCAGGAATTAAGAAGTAGATACAAGTAGGAGTGAAGAAAGAGAGCAAACACTGAAGTTCACAAATTTTTAAGGCCACCGCAATGTTTAGAATAGTTCAGTTGAAAGGGAAGATCATCTAGCCCAACTGCCTGACCTCTTCAGGGCTAACCAAAACTTAAAGCATCTTGTTGAGGGCATTGTCCAAATACCTCTTGAACACTGACAGGCACGGGGCATCAACCACCTCGCTAAGAAGCCTATGCCAATATTTGACCACCCTCATGATAGAGACATTTTCCTCATGTCCAGTCTGACCCTCCCCTGGCACAGCTTTGTGCTGTTCCCATCCTGCCATCACTGACCAGGGAGCAGAGACCAGTGCATCCATCTGCACTTACTCCTCAGGGAGTTGCAGAGAGCCATGGATTCTCTTAGCCTCCTCCTCTTCAGATGAGACACAACCCAATGTCCTCAGCCCCTCCTCACAGGACATACCTTCCAGCCCTTTCACCAGCTTTTTTGCCTTCCTCTGGATGCTCTCAAGTACATTAACATCCCTCTTATATTGTGGAACTCAGAACTATAGGCAATATTCAAGGTGAGGCCATAACAATACTACATACACCAGGAAAATCACCTCTGTTGATCATCTTGCTATGCTAAGTTTAATGCAGTCATCATTTGTATGCTACTCCTTCCTTAAATAATGAATTTATTCTGTGTGACCTTTGCTTGAAATAAAAATACAAAGGAGCATTGGGAACGTAAATAGTCCCTAAATCCTAGAGTTTGCCCTTTCCCCTGGGATTTCCAGCAGCACGGCCAGGAGGCAACTTGTCATTATTTGTGTCATTCTCTTCAGTTCATTTACCAAGAGTGATATCAACAGAGAGGGCTGTCACTACTGTTCTCCCCTAGCAATTTAGGGAGTGAGAGCAGCCTAGAGGAGAGATGATAGAGAGTCTGTCTCCTTCAGCCGTTTCTGCAGCTGAGGGCTTCATTGAGGGCTTCTCAATCCATGCTGTAGTGCTAGATTTATGTTAAAAGATGATAATTTGCATTTAAAGGTTCATCTTGAAATAAATGTAAGAGGTACTTACCATCCTGCCTCAAATTGCGTCTAAGGAAAAGGATTTTTACTACTCTTGTAAGAAAAACGTATTTTAAAAGAAATCCAAGCAGCTTTGAGCTTCAGTCAATTTCACCATATGCAATAGTATGTAATTATCTTCATATTGTTTCTTTGTTCTCTCACATAGGCTTGTTACTTGGTCGCAACAGTAAAGTAATATAAAGCTTGTAAATTAAATGGTGAGAAAATACAGGTTTCAGTCACAATTTTACAATACTATTTAAGAGGTTTGGGGCCCCAAAAAAAGTCTCACATTTATAACGACTTTCTGTACTACTTACAATCAGTAGTACTTCTGCCTTTCTTTTATAGTAGAATAAATGTGAATCTGTGGCTGGGTTGACTGAATTAAGCTAATTATAAGATAATCCTTGCCCCAGTGAACTTAATTTTATTACATCAGTGTAATCAACTGGGAGATTTCAGGTGGAAATATATCTGATAGTAACCTGACTCACCATGATGAGCAAGATCTTGTCCTGCTAATCACCTACACCTGGGAAGATATTTGGTGGTGGTGGAAAGCAGGGGAGGTGAAATGAGAACTAGGGATAAAATACATGACCTGTAACTAGGAGTCTGTTGACTATATCTTGTTCCTTTTATTTCTTCGGTTTCTCTCCTTCTAGTGGAGAACTTGAATGTGGTCAGTGCTGCTGCAAGCCTTCATACTATATGTAGAGTGTGTTCAGTTCTCTGCTGCTCCTGGCAGTTTTTTCCATTATTTGAACTTGGTGTAGGTAAGTATGTGGAGGAGGACAATTTTGAAAATGCTTCAGGATTTTTCACTTCTTCTGAAAGCCTCTACCTACCATATTTTGTGGGTATACAAATGACTGTCTTGGGAAGATGAAATCTCGTGTTGTACTCTTTGGTGTTGGTGTAATTTGGCTGCAAGATGTTTATAGGTTAACAACAGGTGAATTTGGAAGAATTCAGTGTTCTAAGGGCAGGCCTTCTGTTGCAGTATGTGAAAAAGAGTATTTAAATCTCCAGTTAAAAACAGTAAGAACTGGAAATGTTTAGCGGTATCGTTCTCTGATGAATTACAACTTGTTAAAATTTAGTTTATTTCTGAAATTCTATGATAAGTGACTCAGTTTTGGGGTTCCTGCTTAATGCTATGCAAAATATTTCCCTGAACAAATGCTGATTTTTAATTTGTGTTGCTGCTGTCTACAGAATTGGGGCAAGTTGGGGGGGGGACAGTGATCTTGTCTTACACAGCTGTAAACTGAGCATTCTCCTTGATGGTGATGTTTTAAATTACCTGAGATAGAGCATGTTTTCTAGAACAGCCCTCTACTTTCAGAATGAATCAAAAATACTTTTATTGATTTTTTTTAAACCTCTCTTTATAGTTGTATTTGATGGACTACCATTCAGCAGATCAAGGAATTTTAATATTTGCTACTCTTTTGTCTATTTGTAGCTAAGACCAGAGTAATCTCAGTGTGTGAACGAACAGGCTGAATAAACAGAAGTAAATTTAACTTATTTCAATGGTATTGTTTGGTAGTAGATATGCATGTTTTTGTTCACTAAACAGATATGAGTGAAAGAAAATCATTAGCTCATACATAGAAGGATCAGTTTGTTCACATAAACTCAATCTGTGATGCAAAGGCCAAAAAGTTAATGGTTTCTGCAGTGAGATTTGATAGAGATTAAAAGTTACTTATTTGGCAGGCTGATCCCACTTATGTTACTGATTTCCTGCAATACAGGAAAGAATTAGTCTTCCTAAGCAAATATACAATTTACTTGATCTCTTAAATTTGTAATTCTATAACGCAAACTCCAAAGGATGTGAGAGAGTATTATGTGAATATATATATATATATATATGATCCTGACATAAAGGTGATTCCTGAAAGTTAATTTTCAATACCTTAAGTTTTTGTTGTTCATTTCAGTATTTGTTCATTCAAAATTGTGAAAATTCATATTTGAACTTAACTCTCCTGACCCCTTCCTGACCCTTATTGATATTTGCAGTTATATCTAAAGCAGATGTATGATCATATAAAGTGCTTTTTGGCCAGCCCTGAAGCCAGAGTTGTGGTGCTGGCCATGGCCTGCTGATAGCCTTCCTCTGGACAGCAGCTCTAGAGGGATTCCAAAGGCACCCTGTAAGCCGGCTGAGGGTGCTGTCAGGGAGAGGGCATTTGAAAGCAAATGCAAAGAAAATGGGCCTTCATATTGGGGATGGATAACCTGCTGGAATATGTTATCTGGCACTCCACATCCAGGCATATGGGGACTTCTCATGAGCCAAGGCTGCTCAGTGGCAGCTCAAAAAGTCACTTCTTTGCCTTGAGTTGATGAATGGACCAGGTCAATTTGGGCATACAAAAGAAAATCAAAATTTGAAGCACATGTTGCTGGTTTTGACATTTAAAATCTTTGATTACACTCTAAACCTTTAACTTCAAAATGCCATTGATTTTCATTAGAAGGCTTTGTAATGTATTTCAGAATTACTCTGTCTTTCTCTTGGGGGAAAAAAAAAATATCTGTTCAGGAATTCTACCTATTTCCTATTTTGGACTCTTTCTAGTCTTATAAATCGGGATTTAATCTGGCTACTGGACTGAAATAGATGTAGAGAGTAACAACTCACTAATAAGGTCTTTTGCTTAAACATGTCTTTAACTGCAGCTCTGTACAAATGTAATAGAAGAAAAATCTTGCTAATTTCTTAGTGCTCTGACTTAATATTGACAAATATTTTAATATTTCTTCTTTTCTCTCTTTGAGAGAAATAGATGAGGAACATTATTCTAAATTTCTGAAAGCTTGTAGAACTAAATTTGGATTTAAGCCTTATTTCCCTAAGCAAATATAGGTTAGAGTAAGAGGATAGTCAAGCATTAGTATTGTTATTCTTTTTCCAAATATCTGTCAATGCATCCTCATGTAGTAAGCTTGACTCATCAGTTTTGAGCTCTAAATTGTTTTTAGAATGATCTACTTTAAGAAACATTCAAGTCTTTTAAAAAAACAAATATGTGTGTTTTTTTTGTCTGTTCCTGGGAATCAAAAAGCCTGCCCAGCTGAAGCGTGAAAGTGAGACAGAATCCTCAATCAAACATTTCTTTAAAAATTACGGTTACTCTAAGTAGACTGTGGTGATATTTTTCATAGTATTATAGTCGCCTTTCTGCCTCCATATCTTATGGAAATACTGGGGAAAAAAAATTATCTGATAAGTTCTATTCAAGCTCTCTTCAAGAAGCCTGACATAAGCCTCTCTGTATGTTTTCAGATTTCATTTGGAAAGGGGTCAATTGAAAACACTTTCCTATCTCCATTTTGACAAGTTTGAAAATGAGAGATTGAGACATGTCATAGTATGTTGCTGCATAGTTGCCTGATACAGTGATATATTGTTGGCTGATTAACATAAGCACTGCTCATTACTGTATAATCACTAATCTTTGTGTAATGAGGTGGCTGTGCTGCTGTTGCTCCTGTGCCTCTGTCCTCCCTGAAAAACTGTCTCCTCTTATTTTCATGGTTTTCAAGAATGTGACCACATCATCTCTGTGGACAAGAATTTTCTTCCTTTGATGTAAGTCCAGGGCTCATTTTGGGGGCTCTTGAACTTAAAAATAGTGTTCAGAGTGGACTGCTGGTTCCAGGTTTGAGGGCAATAAAATAGTGTTGTTTTTAATCCACTTGGGCAGCCTTGACCAACCATCTTGAGAGTAAGCTCAGTTCTGAGGTGGACATATAGTTGACATGACATTTCTCAAGGAAATGCACCATTTTACTGATTAAAAAGCCTATTATTCTTTTGATGTGTCACTTCATGAGCACAGCAGTGATGTGGCTTTCGGTGTTAGTTTTTGTCTGCAAGCAGAGATGTATCTCAGGACATCATGGTCAGTGTGTTGATACAGTCAGAAAGTAGAGAAGTAGTTCACTTAAGCCTACATTGACAATAACTAGTGTACCAGTTAGCTGTACCAGCCAGCAACAAGACTTCCCCAGGCTGTTTTAAACAGTGGTGCTCAGCAGCAATGTGCTGCAGCAGCTATGGAGCTGTTGGTCACGAGCAACCAGTGCAAAATTCAGTGCCAGCTCTGGCCATGTTTTCCATGTGTTAGAAAGACTCACATGTAGATGATGATTAAATACAGAACGACCACATGGAATTTAATTGGTCTTCCTTCATCTGTTTATTTGGGCTTGACAGTCAATACCTGGGTATTTTATCCAGTGCAATTTTGCAGTTAGTGTACTGTTAAAGGATCAAAAACATTACAGCATACATTTAGTTCACATGTTTTACAGCTCTTCTTCCTATTTTCTGACACACACACCCAACCAAAAAAAAAACACAAAAAAACCACCAACATCAGGAAAAAGCTGGACTTTCTCCTTCTGAAGTAATGAGCATGATTAAGATGCTGAACCTAATTAGCTCCCATCCTAGATAGGTTTATCATTCTGACTTGGAACTACTGCTCTTTAAAAGGAGGATAGAAGCTTTACTTAATTAGTTCACCATTTAACCACAAATTATCCAGTAAATCTGTAAATGAATAACTTTAAATTCCAAATTACACTTACTGAAGGAGTATTTGCATTACTTTATGCAAGTGGAATAATTACCTTAGTTAACTAGCACTCAACAGTTTTTCAGTTTATATAAATCTTTCCATTTAAACAAACAAAAAAGCAGAGTGATAAAATCTGTGATGTTCTTAAGACCATGAGACCTTAAATTAAAGGTTTAAATTGAAATCTTCAAAATTCTTTCTATCTCCTCCCCACCCCCAGGGAATGCAAAAATATCTTTATAGTAAGTGAATAAGATCATCTCTTTGCATCGAGATTACCCTGACTTATCCAAGGAGTGTGTCCTCCTAGTTGATATGTTCTAACATCGAACCTATGTAAAGCATGTGAACATTAAGTGATGAAAATAAATCTTACTCTTAGGAGTAATTTTTTGGCTGCACATTGCAAGTGTAGTTAGAGAACGTGTATTTACAAACAGTAACTTCTTCAGGGGGAGAAAAATAAAGGATCAGTCACAGAAGGTCAAAAATGATATTTATTTTCCAGGGTTTAAAACCCAGGTAAAGGTTGTCAGAGGGATTGGGGACTATATGCTTCAATTAAAAGAAAGGAGGTTAAAAAAAAAAAAAAAAGTGTTGATTGTGAGAGTTAATGAACATCTGTAAATGAGTTGGAAAAGTCTGTCTCAGTCAGAACCTCACAGCTGTTTTTATGAGGATAACTCTTTAAATGCTTTAGGTAACTCTAAATCTTTGCCTACGTTGTATGTGCTTTTATCATGCATAAAGCTTTTACTTGACAGGTAAGTTTTGTGTGAATACTTTATTCTTCAGCTTATTTGCCTATAGTATCAGACTTCTTGGGATCCCCAAACCATAACTGAATAATAATAATACAAAAACGTTTTAACAAAACATGTGATAGTGCATATTCCTAAACTATTGGTTATTTGTACAGTATAATTCTCAATTTTCATCCTTTTCTTTCTTATTCCTCTGCATCTCCCCACCATGCCCCAAATCATGAAGCTAGAGAAGGTTATCTGCCATAAAGTAAAAGGTTTTTGCTATGTGATAATGGGTTGTCTCTGAAATTCGCAAAATTTATGCGAATGAGAGATTATTAAAAAAAAAATATCAAATTCAGAGCCTTGATTAGGAGGAAGGAAGGAAAAAGAAGGCAACGACATATATTACTAGCACAAAATGTATTTTGTATTTTATGTAGGACGGAAATATTTATTTTTGGTGTGAGACAAACTCAAGACAGAATGTTTCAATATAGCCATGCACCAAAAGTATTTGAGAGACCCTATCAAGGTTCAGTGGAATGTATCTGAAGGTAGCACTTAACCTTAGGCATGGCGTTCCTTCCTGTAGGAGCTTATTGAAATTATGTTTTTATCAACTTTCCTTAATACTTCTCAGGTGGTAGACAGATAGCTTTACATATTTATATCACAAGGTGTTAGTTTTACTGAAATGGCTTTTACAAAGAGATGTTGAACAAGCTGTATGGACTAGTACATTACGAAAAAGAAGGTGGTTCTTTTGAGTATAGGGTTTCTAAGAGGCTTGAGTCTAACTGTTGACACCTGTTTCTAAGTCCTGTGTTGTGACTTTGGAGCTCAGAAGGCTGCCTACTAAGGATATGCCTAAACTGTAAAAGCTTTGTGAGTTGATGGTAGCAGTGGAATAGTGCTGGCAAATCTATAGATTGAAATTTCATTTCATGTTCCTGTGTGGCATTAATTATGTTGGCAAAGTGGCAATTCTGCCAGTGGAATTGCTGCTGCAGTGTGGGGAGTTTGTTGATTGCGGCCTGTGAGTCAGTGGGAATAACTGTGGTGGTAAGTGACATTAGCATAAACATACTCTGATTTGATTTAGGAACAGTTGACACACATTCTGGTACTAAAATAGGGTTTGGTTTGGGGAAAAGAACCTGGTGTATATCCTCTGCTACTACAATGTGTATCTGGCAAGATATTCAGCTGAAGTTAGTGAGAAAGATGATGTTAGATTATTGACCCCCCATGCATACACTCATTGAAACCTCACTTAAGCAAGCTGAGTTTTGTTTATCTCCCCCCCCCCCCCCCAAAAAAAAAAAAAAAAAAAAGATATATTTTCCCTGTTCCAGCTTGGCCACTGGTCTGTTCCATTAATAGCCATAGTGATGGCAGACTCCATGAAATCAAATTTCAAATATTTTGGTACCATCAACACTGACCTGGAGACTGCACCTAAGAAGCTACTTCAGACAGTGAATGCAAGATAAGGGAAACTGATTCACTTCCAGTACCACCCAGAGGAGAACTCTGTTACCTGTAGCAAGTTTATTACAGATTAAGAAAGCGTATGAGCGTGGAATTTAATGATGAAGACAGTATTTGGAAGTGTCCATAATCTGAAATCATAAATTCTTTTGTACTGCCTTTTAACGTGAAAAGTTGTATAACGTTTGACAAAAGGGTAGTTAATCCTAAATTGGCTGTCCTAAGAGTTATTGAATAACCCTGACGTACATGTAATATTGTAAACTCTGTAATGGGAAAAGACTCAAGAGGAATGAAATAGGGAAGAAGCCTGGAAGTGACAAGTGAAGGCTGGGACTGATAGTTTGAACCAAAAAGCAGAATAGAGAAGCAGCTGAGAAGTTGCCTATGCACAGTTGACGTGCGGAAAAGTCTCCACAACCAGTGTCGCTCCACAACCATAGGGTTGTAAAGTAGGTGTACTTCATTGTGGTGCACCAGGTGCACTTGGAATAGCATCCCTCAAAAAGTGCACACCTGCCCGGTCATCTCTCACAGTTTCATACATGAATACTGTTACATATTACATGAGCTCTAATACATATTCATTATTTTTCCTGAAAAGGCGGACCTCTTCCAAGTACTCATTTCCATACTCCCCCACCCTTAGCTCCTTCCGGTTGCGCCTGCGCAGTGTGGCCTGGTGGTTGTGGGCAGGGGTCTTTCAGGATGAAGGCAACAAGAAAGAGGAGGTTAAACTTTTTACCTTTCTGGACTTTGACCTTCTGTTGGACAGTATTTAGAAGGTTTTTTTTTTTGTTTATCTCTGCCTTGTTTCTTGCCAACAAGTTGTTCATCCTTCCCTAATGAGTTGTTCGTCCTTCCCTCATCCATTGGCCTTGAGGGATATCTTCCTTTTAACATCTGCTTCTCATAAGGTTCTCATCTACATCCCTTATAATTAGGATATTTTTAGGTTCTCTTCTTCATCCCCCCCAAATTAGGACATTTTACCATACATGTAGCTAAATACTAATTTGGTTAAGTCTTCCTCACCTTACAGTGGTGAATTATGTTTGGGCAAAACATGCCTTGTAGTTACTTCTGCAAGCCAAGGCAGGGAGAGGAAGTCTCTCCCTGAATATGAGTGCCTCTTAGGCCGAGAATTCATGAAGGGTGGCAAAGAATGGTGAGAAAATGGCAGTGTCGCATCCATTGCTCATCTGTATTGCAGGCATGTTCAGACCTTGCCTCAATTTGGAGTGGCCTTGCAGCTGCTGCTTATGTTGGCAGTGATGGTTCCTTGATAGTTGTGCTATTGCAGAGCCTCTGGAGTAAGGCACACATGTACCTCCTGATGGTAGGAGCACTCCTCAAAACTTCCTGAAGTATGTGTAGGAGTCTGTAAAATGTGGCATGTGTAGCTCAGTAGAATTCAGCTTCTAAATTTTTCTTGGAATGTGTCATGTTGAATTACACTTTGCTGCAAAACTTAATGCTGCCTTATCTGTGCTGTTTAGACTGTAAGTAGCTGAAACTAGAATAGTTTTGCTATGTAGAAGAGGTGTAAGACCTGCATAGGTAACCTGGATTCAACAGTTTAATGAAACCTGGCTCCTGTAGACCAGAGAGTAAACAGCACTGCTGCATGTATTGATTCATTTTCCTCCTTCCCTGAAGTGTTCGAGACCTTAGAGTCAGGCCTCAAGTAATTTCTTAATCTGCAAAGAGCACATCATCTCAAAAGCGCTATGATTTGGTGTCTTTCTGCTGCAGAGGCAAGATAGCTATCACTGCCTATCTGGTTATCAGTGCTGATTCTACTTGAGAGTTAGTCATTCCTTGAAACACACAACGTGATCCTCTCACACTTTGAAACAAGTGTTACTTGAGGTCTGAGTCACTGTGTCTCCAGAGGCAATTTTTGAACATTGACCCTCAAGATGCTTTTTCCTAGAATATACAGCCCATTCTTTTTCACTGTCCCACCTTGTAACGTTTTTCTTTTTCATCCTTTTTAAATACTCTCACTTCTAGGGTATCTGATGTAATCAGAGCTGATAGCCAAACTGATAACAGTGGTTTAGGGAGAGCGGGGTGGTTGTAAGGGGAAAATTGAAGCAGATCAGTGATGGTGGGGAGTGGAATTTGCTCAAAATGTGATGGCCTGTTCTTTTGTTTTTGTTTTTTTCTTCTGGGGGAAATGTAGGAGGAATGTAGGAGAAGGAAAAACTCAGCATTTCAGAGCTGTAATTTTCCTGATCCTGTTGAACCCAGACTGAGGCATCTTGAGCTACTGAAATGTAGTGTTTTGGAGATTTTAATTGTCTGTATAATTACTATGGTCTTCTGGATAATTCTGACAGATTAATCCATACATTTCTGGGATTGCGTAGGACTGAGCTTTCACACCAGACTTGTTGATTTCATACTGGCATAAGAATTTGACTACTTACAGCTTACAGTATCTGGGATTTGCATCAGCCAAAAAGAAAAAATAAAATTTTGCAACAGACATTAAACATTATTTTACTCCACTAAGTTGCTAGTACTACACATGTAAATATTTTCAGAACTATAAAACTGTATTGGGTGGACGTGAACTTGAAAGGGTATTCATTAGTTTCCCTTGATTGTGTGGAAAAGCTACTAGCTAATACATCATGATGAAGAATACAGTATGTTATTTCTATGAAGATATGAAGATTAGCTGTTACCCATTGCATTGTAATTTACAACTTAGTTTGGTGTAACTTTTGTGTGTAATTCATAACTTACAAGATGCACTGACTGTAAAACTTTTCAGTTTCTTCATGTAGGGATAAATACTGATCCATAATTGTGGTCTAGCTGAAGATGTTCTGAATTATTGAAAATGCTATTGTTTAGCTAAGGAACATATCCTTCTTTCAAAATTCCCATATCACAGAGGTTGAGTGAGAGGTTTCTGACAATGCCTTCACTTTTCTTTTTTCCTGTGCAGTCAAGTAGCTTGTTATCTCTTGCTGCAACTTTTAGTAGATAAAAGCATTTGCAAATGAGAACTTTTGTAAACAAAGTAGATAGCAGAGGTGGGAAGGGACAAGTGCTGAACTGGAAATAGCTCTTTATTTCTGTAATAGGCTAGGTATCAAGTTCTGTGTTGATTACAGACATCTAAAAGGGTTGGACAATGAGTGTTTACTACATAGCAAATACACCAAATAATTAAATGGCTTTTTCAAAAATGTATGATGGAAAAGGAAGGTAGTGATCTGGCAACAAAGGAAATGTTAGCAGCAATGAGAATAACACTGCCGATGCTAAATAGTAATCCCTCTTTATTTGGACACATTATCTCTCACTACCTTGTGGGAGAAAATCATAGTGAAATAATACTGTTTTAAGCTAGTAAGTGCTTTTTTAAGACCTTTTTTTTTAAGACTTTTTTTTTTTTTTTGGTACTAGCCCCTTCAGATGTTGACTTCAGAAAACTCAAGTCAGCTTGTTATTTGAATTAGCAGACCTTTGATTTTTATTTTTTTTTGTCATGAGTCTAAGGATTTTAGCTAATAAGCTGAAATGGTTCACAGTGGATTTGCTTATAGTGAAAAACTAATTGTATCAGGAAATACTGAGTGAGAGTGTCCTGTAACTGTTAAATCCTCGTTGTTTCCTTCAGGTTTTGAATTCAGTCTTTGATTATTTAAAATTTACCAGAATTATTCTTTTAAAAATAATGACAGCCTGCCAAGACCTTATGTGGTATGGTATCTTTCAAAACTGCTTGAAATAATCAAGGAAGGAAGGATAAATTAAAGTCCATCTTGTTTATCTCAAATGGTGAGAAACCCAATGGCACTGTATCCTGCTCTGCCAGCAAAAGTAGTTTGACTAAATTGAAGAGGGTCATAAAAAGTGAGGAATGTGACAGACTGATGAGTAGGTTGAAAATGTTTATCCTGTATATGTAGGCTTGGGCATGAAGACCATCATCAGTCTATAAAGCAAAT
The DNA here is from genome assembly GCA_011075105.1 of Heteronetta atricapilla. Taxonomy (NCBI): domain Eukaryota; kingdom Metazoa; phylum Chordata; class Aves; order Anseriformes; family Anatidae; genus Heteronetta; species Heteronetta atricapilla. The sequence continues at coordinate 82,888,537 of CM021732.1, forward strand.
GAGATAACTTGAGAAAAATGAGGGCTGAATGTGGCATAATTTAGTCATAAGAAGTAATTTTTGAAGGGTTCTCATTTTTTCCACAAAATCATTATGTTGGTGTTGGGTTGAATAAATGACTTTCATATTGTGTTGTCAAAGATGGTTGTTGTAAGCATTCACTATAAAAATGTGGCTCTTCTGTTCTTATTGTTTCTTTTCACTGCCTGAGTATTATTTTAGGGTACAATGAGGGATATGCATGGAAATTTATCTGTTGTGAGTTTTCTCAGGGAGAGCCAGAAACATGAGGTAGTGAGGACTGAGGCAAGATTGAGGTGGAAATGGGGACTATAAGCACGTGGGAAAGATTGTGCAGAACCAGAGGTGCAAACTCTTAATTATATTTTTTCTTTACTGCCTTCTGTCCCATGGGGATATCCCAGAGTTGCTGAAGGAGACCAGCTTCCTTATTGTCACAGACAATACCTGTATACAACCCCAGATCAGAATTTAGCAGACTTGTCTGCCTGTGGGATGCACCCTTCCTCTTGCCTGCGGGGGAAGGGGGGCATTAGGAGGGGTGGGGGTGTTAGACAAACCCTTACCATTAGTTCCTTGTACAGTGACTAGGGAAATAGCATCAGTTACTGTTAGCTACTGTTAGCTTAGAGACATAGCTCTATTAATTGTAGTTACTTGAACATTTATCTAAATTGGCTCTATCAGCTGAATGCAAGAAACTAATTTTAATTGATTGCATTTAATGCAGTGTTACCTGAAGGTGTCTATACTGCTAATCTTAAACATAAGAAAAATGACTTACATAGCCCAAGAGGAACTTCAGTGTGCTTCTTTTCTGCTCTGCTTAGCAATTAAAGAGCAAATCTCTCAAGGTGTAATATGCTACTACTTCTCTGCGTAGCATCAGGTATTATATAAGAGTTCTTTTGGGGTGGCATAAAGCTGCTCTGCTTTGAGTAATAATATATTCTCTACAGATTGTGTTTGTAGGGTTAGTTGCAAGTCTATTTTTCTACATCCTGTTTCATAGTGATCGCATTACCTGCCCAAAATGTTGACTAAAAATATTTCTTCTAGTTGTATGTTAACATACATGTAAGCATGAAGGCACTTAGAAGGATATAAGTGTTTAGCAAGAAAGCAGCCAGCACAAGGAGAAACAGATGCCTGTGCAAGTCTAACAAATGTGCATGTGTATGGACATCCTATTTAACTATTTAATGGGTAAAAATCAACCAGGACTTAGTGAAAGGCACTTTTTTTTTTTTTTTTTTTTATGTGATAGTACAGGTTTCTCCTGGCTACAAAACCCACCACTGGGAAAGACTGGAAAAAATAATTGGGGATTGCTGGACATTCTTGCATCCAGTCTGCTCCTTGGAGAGGACTGATGTCTGTGTCCAGAGTAGGGAGCCCTGCTCTGCTCAGCTGTGTAATGGTTGTGCTCTAAGTGACTGAAATCTTGCCAGCAGTCCTAACTTCACCCTATCTTTCCTGCTCTTTTTTTTCCTACACAGACAACCAAAACTAGCAGCTTTATGCACTGTTTTAGTTAGCCAGGGGTTTTGTTCTGCCCCTACATTCCTTTCACTTTATGGTGTCTGACTTCATAGGTGGCAGAAATGAGGCTGCCTTGTGATTCTCAGGGCCTGAATAAGATTGGAAAAGTCAATGACGAGATATCTGTGCTCTTTTGCATCTTCTTTATAAAGAATAAATTTATGTACTTGCTCTTAGCTGTAGGTGTTCTGTCCATCATGACTGCTAGTTGGACTTCTCCTTTTGGCAGGTGATAAAATTCAAAGATTGAACAACATGAAATGCTTAATAAAATGGCTCTCCTCCCTCATTTTAATTAAATAGCCATAACTGGGATGGAAAAAAAAAAAAGCACATTAATGCATCTCAGAATAGTGAAAGATGTAGGTTAACATAATAGATCTTACTGTGCAATCATTTTTAGCATTTTCTGAAGTGTTTGCTCAAAGATGTTATTAAGTGACAGGCAAAAGTCTGTCTGAAGTATATTTTCTGGTGGATTTTGCTGGTATTTCCTTCTTGGCCATATTTCAAAGCTGTATTGCCAGAAAAGTTTGTACACTGTGTTTTAAATTTGTAATATGTTTTGTGTAAGGATTATTTGTCTCCTTATGACCCCAGTGTTGTGGAACAATTACTAAGTTCAGGAAAGATTTACACAGGTGCTATCACTTCTGATTTTTTGGGAGAAGGCAATATTTGGTTTTACTGGAGACACCCTTTTGCTTACACTTCTAAGCACTTTCTATAAGAAGTTTTACATTTCAGGTGACAAGATGGGCTAAAGTACACTAATACTGTAATCTAAAAAGTTGTAACACAGCAACCTTGACTTAAATTCTGTTTTGTTCATTCTTTTGCCCCTTCCCCCTCCCCCCCCCCCTTTTTTTAATATGTTTGGTCCATAGTATTGTCTGCCGTGGAATGTAAAACCAAATAAAAACCACACATTTATAATATGGCCTTAGATTTTATATTTGATATTAAAACCTCAAACACAAAAGGAAGTATTCAGAAGATAGAAGCAGGTACGGGTAACCCGGGAGGAATACAGACACATTGTCTCAGTGTGCAGTGATGGAGTTATCAAAGCCAGTGCCTGACTGGAACAGAGGCTGGGAAGAAATGTTAGAGACAGCAAGAAGGGCTTCTTTAAGCACATTAGTGACAAAAGGAAGACGAGAGCTGGGACTGTTCAGCCTTGAGAAAGGCAAAGTTTGGAGATGTTCTCATCAATGTATATTAAGCCCTGAAGGGAAGATGCAGAGAAGATGGAGACAGGCTCTTTTTACTGGTGCCCAGTGGCAGAACAAGAGGCAATGGGCACAAACAAAAGCACAGGAGGTCCCCCTGAATAGCAGGAAACCTTGCTGTGCTGTGCTGTGTGTTGATGAAGCACTAGCACAGGTTGCACAGAGATATGGAGGCTCCCTCCTTGGAGATCTTCAAAAGTCATCTGGATGTGGTCCTTGGCAAGCAGTTCTGGGAGGCCCAGCTGGAGCAGAAGAGTTGGACACAATTACTTCTAGAAGTCCCTGTCAGCCTTAACTGATCTGTGATATTTTTTTTCCGTGTTAATCATACTTCTGATTAGCTGAAAGTTAACCTAAACATTGTTGTTGTTGTTGTATTTGTTTTTGCTTTGTTTACTTCTGGAGAACTGACAGAATTAGTAACTACTACTTAATTAACTTTCTGAAACTCGCTTATCTTGGGACTTTACTATGGTAACAAAACCAATAAAATTATTACATCATAGTATCATAAGAAAATATTGTTTTATTTATGGAACAAAAATTTGATATCTTTCTTTACCCCCCCCCCTTTATTTAATTATTTATTTATTTTTACAAAAAGGACGGACTAGACCAAATGAAACATCAGCAAAGAAGACAAAATGTTTCATGATCAGCCAAACTTGTAATGAATAATGAAAGGAAAAGAAGAGAAATGTTATACAATGCAGTGTTAAAGGCTATCTAACTCTGGAAAAAATGTAATAGGGATTCCAGTCGTGTATGTGTGTGTGGGGGGGGGTGACTTTGAAAACCTTTCATTATGAATGTTTTCAGGACAATGCTTCAATGTTTTCAGAATTCTATGCTGCTTCTTTCAAAGAAGATGTTAAAAGAATTGTGGATGGGGATGATGGAGATAGAAGAATGAAATAATATAATGTCAATTCAAGGAACTTGGAAACATAAAGGCAGCCTGGAGGATAATTACAAGATAACAGGAATGAATCTGTATTAAAGATAAAACTTGCTTTTATGTGAAGAAGATTCAAATTCTAAGTGCCGGTTGCTAATACAGACAGCATCATCTTGTAGAGTTTTCTTCCTTTTTTATTCCTCCTACTGTTGCACTTGGAACATTGTAGTTTCAAAACTTTTTTCCCCACCCCTATTGCTAACTAAGTTGCAGTAAAATGAATATTAAGTCAGACATCAATTTTTGGAGGCAAAAGGCTGCATTCCATATCTTGAATCATTGCTTCCATCAGTTGCTTGCAACAGTGGGTGAGTACTACTTACGCTTGCTCTAGTTTTGTTTCCAGAATGATATTCTCAAACTCAAATGCAAACAGCATAGGAGGTGGACTTTTTTCCGTTCTCATCTATTTCTTGCCACACCCTGCAGTTGAAACCAATTGTGTTTGACACTACAAAGAAAATAAATTAAGCTAGGAAAATAATTCATTCTTAATCATTATGTAATCATTATGATTAATAATGATTAATGTAATCATTATGATTTGTATGTGTGTTGGATATCTATTTTGGGTACTATCTACAGTTTCACTGGGTCAGCACAATTTATTTATATTTTTGTAAAGGCAAGATATGTTGAATGTGAAAATGAAAATATGTCGTTACCTCTTAAAGGATAATATGGAATGCAATAAGCATCAGAACAATGTCTGGGGCTTCATTATTCTTACCTGAAGCTTAACACAGAACAATATGAAAGTCTCACACTTGTAATTAGTTCTTAGAAAATAACTGATGTCAGGGTTCATCCAGAAAAGATTATGTGTTGAGGTAAATGCTGGGGGATGGGGAGCAGGCCAAACTGATTTATGGGTGTTATCACAGCCCTCTGTACTGGTTTCAGATGAGGTAGAGTTAATTTTCTTCATAATGGCTGACATGGTGCTATGTTTTGGATTTAGGATGAGAATAATGTTTATAATACACCAATGTTTCAGTTGTTGCAGAGCTCACACAGAGCCAAGTTTTTTTCAGCCTCTGGTGCTGCCCTGCCAGTGTGGAGGCTAGGAGGGGGACACAGACAGGAGAGGTGACCCAGCCTGGCTCAAGGGATGTCCCACACCATGTGGGATCATGTTCAGCAATAACAGCTGGGATTAACAGCTGGTGTCACTGGCTGGGACCCGGGGGCAATGTTTAGAGATGGGCTGGACATTAGTGAGCAGGTAGTGAGCAGTTGCATTGTATATCACTTATTTTGGCGTGTGTATATATTTATAACTTATTGTTATCCCTCCCTTTCTGTCCTATTAAACTGTCTATCTCAACCCATGATTCCCTCCCTCCACCACACACACACACACACACATACTGTACAGGGTGGGGTGAGCAAACAACTGGGTGGCCTGTGGTGTTCCACCACAAAACTCCTAGAAATCCTTGGGGAAGTGTGTGAGGTGTTGGGGATTCTTCTTTGTCTTTCTGAGTGCTGAAAGGGTTATGAAAGATTCTAGTTGACCAATACAATGGCTTCAGCCACCTACTGTGCTCTGATAGAAACACAGAAATTAAGTGTTCATGGGGATGATTTAGAACTTTTCCATTTATTGGTTAAAACTAAGGAGTGAACTAGACTGCAAGCGCAAATATCTTAAGTTGAATAGGATTTGTTTTAAATGTTCAGAATTACCCATGATTCAACAAGTACAAGAGAAGTGTAATTTTTTGTACTTCAGAGGAATGCTTGGGAAATATCCCCATATATTGTCTGGCACCTTTCAGAGGGTTTGACTTAGAATTTATTATGAAAAGAAACAAAAATGTTACTAGGTACTCCTTTTTTCCTTAAAACACACCTAAACTTAAAAAAAAAAAAAAAAAAAAGAGGCGAAATAACCACATTTCAGTAAAGAATCTTTGTTTTTGTTGTGTTTTATTATTTTTATAAATAATCTGTATACATTTGAGGTTTTGCTGAATTTTTTCTCTAGTCTCCAAGATGAGCGCTTATGGTTGTCAATGTATGTGGTTAATTTGAGTCCAGCTAAGAGAGCACACGGATAAAGTTGGTCAGAATGTGAATTGCAATACTGTTCAAAACCACGTAGATTATCTGAAACACCTGGATTGAATCAGGGATCCCTACTTAACAAAATTCCCAATGTTGATTGAATTAATTTCCTTCTCTTTGATGTGTAGAACGTGTCTTCATAATCTACTCTCTCTGATGCAGGAATTATTTTAATGTATACTTGATTGGTTAAATAACACCAAAATACTTGTTTTCAGGCTAATGGATTGTTCTGTTCATTCAGGTGGTAGGTAAGGATGGAATCTGGAATGTATTTATTGCTGCTATTGTCTTTAGTCAGTGTAGTCTCAGATACATTGAGGTATGATTTTTAAAAAATAAAAAAATAAAAATAAAAAGCCCAAATCTAGCAACAAGAAAGCTCCAAAATGCCTGCTTTTTAACCTCCAATTTATCCCTAATCTCATGTAATCAGTAACTCGGATCTCCTCCAGACCATTGCAGAGCATATTACAAATGTGGAGGTAGAATAAAAATAGATTTAGATGTAATCATTTTTACTTTTTTTTCTTGTTTATTTTTAAAACTTTGGGATTTTTTTCCACTTCTGTTGCTCAGCTGTAATCAAAATAACCTGCAATCTTATAATTCTGATATTACTGCTTAGTACGAAAGAAGGGGACTGTTTACTATATTTTTTATTATTTTGTTTGTATATCTCAGGGATAAAAATAATTTGAGCTTGAGTAATAGTGTCACCCTTTACTAAGATGCATTTATTTTACCCCAAAATAGAGACTTGGTTGAGAAGAGGTGGATATATGCATTCTAGTTTCTGCAAGGGCACTGCAGACACCCTAATTGTTGTAGCTTTGGGCATAGCCTCACTTGGTCCTTGCTTTGGGGCTTTTCCCATAATGCAAATTATTGTAAAAGTCTGTAATGAAGCAGAAAGATTGGGATGTTCTGTAGCCTAGCGCTTTTTTTTTCTTTTTTCTTTCTTTCTTTCTGTGTAGCAATACCATAAATGAAATCTATACTGGAAAAACCTTTGGTGGGAGACAACGTGTTATAGCAAAGAAGGACCTCAGCATAGTTGATGTAGTTTGTTCTTACCTGAAACATTCAGGAAAATTCTGATTTAGACCATATTAATTCTTTAAGGTGAGATGTCTCCTGGTGAACAAACATCCTTGTTCAGCTGCTGCTGCAGATGATTAGTCTCTTTGTTAAAAGCTCGAAATGGATTCAAAGTAGCAATTTAGCTATTTTTCCAGCTCCTAATCTGGAAGATTATACAATTTCTATCCTGTTTATCTGTTCCTATATATTTATACAGATCAAGATTTTCTATAACCTACTAGGTCATTGATTATTAATTTAGAAAGTAAGTCTGTGTACTCCTGTGCACTTTCAGTGCATCTCTTTGCTATGGGTAGCAGAAGTTAAGACATTAACCATGTGTTTGGTATTGGATTATTAACTGTCTTTTCATTCGTATTTCAGTTCATGGCTGTTACCTGTGTTCTTCACCATTAAATAGAAAATGCCACATCTGAAAATACCTGGCGGTTTTACATTCATTTAGTGTGTGCCTTGGTGACTTTTCTAGATCAATTTTCTTAGCGTTTCAACAGACATGAAGGCCTGTGCCCATATGAAAGAACACCAACATAACTATTACATTCAGGGAAGCAAAATTGTCCTTCTAGGTTTCATTCCTTACTTAATATAAAATTTTATCTTGATAGATACATAATTACTCAAATTATTTTATCAATAGAGCATTTATTGTAGGTATTCTTTTTATTCACTCTACTTAGTACCTTAAGAACAGTTCTCAGTAATTTCACTTGCATGGTAAAATTAAATCTGCTATTCAGTGGAAAATGTTAAGTGGCATTGTACTCCATGCATATAAACTCATATGGCTGCTTATAGGTTTTCTTGATTGATGTATCATATAAAACAGGTATGCTGCACTGAGATTGCTTTGCATTAGAATTGCAGGTAGGAATTTAAATCTGCATTCAGGCTTACCTCAGGGTGTGGAGGCAGACAGCCTTCACTGTGAGAATGTGACACTATTTGCCTTGTATTTGTGGGGGTTTAAGTTATATATCATTCTTCCCTTGCTACTAATTTTATTATTCCTAACGTATGTAACTACTTATGTAAATCTGACATTTTTCTATTTAAAGTAGCCTAGATCTGTGCGTATTTAAGTTGAGTAATAACACTGTTTTAAAGAAACCATGTACTTTATTTCTGTATCTTGGTTTTCTGAAAACAAACAAACAAAAACACTTTACAAATCAAAGGAACTCCCATTTTGACAAATGATCACAGTAGAAATAGATGGTATTAAGATCTCAGAAAATTTTACTGCATATTCGATTTTAATGGTTAGCCAAAATGATGGGTGCAGCACATATTGTGAATTTATCATTTTTCTATTTACCGTATAGAAAAAATGGCGAGTATATATTCCCATTAACTTTAGTCCCTTATACTGTATTCGAAATCACAGGTGACTTTAATCACATTGTTGATAGTATGTAGAGTACGCTGAGATCTCTGCATGTCCCAAACAACACAGGAATATCCTCTCACCTTCACCTTCTCACCTCCTGCCCCAAATGAATATCAGTATTTTCCGATGTTGGTCATTCAAGTTTGACATTTTGTTTTTAAGGCACTGGAAGGATTCTCAGAAGTTAGTTAATAGGAAGAGATCTTTAACACAGCCTGACAGTGATGTTTGGCCTTGGTAGAAAAAGACGAGGGAAGAGTGGTAACTGAAGTAATAAATGTTCATACTGATGGGATGTATTTATTTATTTCACTAAGTGTAATAGATTACCTAATGAAAACTTTTTTTTTTTTTTTTAATGGGGATTTAGGTCTTGAGGTGTTTTTTTTTATTTTTTTTGTTATTTTTATTTTTTTGTTCATTTATTCACTTTGTTTTTCATCTTCGTACACAGTTTAGTAAACAGCTTCTAGAGAAATGTATTTTCAGCAAAGTAGATGAGCTAATGTGTTTCTGGATCATTCAGATCTTACTTGAGTCGTGATTTTGTTCTCATATATGATTGGCAGCAAGGAATCATGCAGATAACACACAACTGAAAACCAGTAGGACTGTGGTTGCCCTCTTCTCAAACTGCATGCTTAACCATGCAGTATTTTTCTTGCAAGATAAATTTTAAAACAGATGTTTTCCAAGTGTTTATTCTCTCGCCACACCTGTAGCAACTTCAACTTTGACTGGTTGCTCTCTAGCCTTTAGTCTGTTCAGGCTGCTGGTGAAGAAGGTTCCCAGTGTGTTGGATGCAGCACTCGCTTGTATGGGGCTATCTAGCACAGTGAAATCTCCCTGGTAAAGCATTATCAATACGTTCCTCTATCTTCCCTTATATTTGGCACTTCTAAAAATTTCCATGAAGTAATCTTGTGATAGTGACTGATAAGAGTTTCAACAAGAACTTCTAAATGTGGCATTATTTTTGGTCAACAAAAGGTGAGTAGCTTAAATGCTGAAGGTTAAAATGTGTGTTATTTGAATAAACAAAATAAACAATGCCAAAGAACTTCTATAAGGATAAATTAAAGATTTTTTCTTTGTCTGAGAATAATAACTATCATGGTACAAGTGTCATGACAAATAATGAATCTAGCGTGGTGTAGGACTCTTTCTGGAGAAGAAGAAATTGACATAAGAGTCAGGTGAAGGCTGGGCAGCCTCTATCCCTGGGGGGGGAGGGGTTGAGATGGATAAATCCTGAAGCCACCTGGTGTGATCTTGTAGATGGCCCTGCTTTGGGAAGGAGGTTGGCCTGGATGACTTTGTGGTCCTTTCCCACCTCATTTAGCTCATGATTCTATGAAATTCAGACTAGACCACCGACCACTACTGAAAATGAAGTGGTGGTGGTGCAGTACATGTAGAACAACTTTTTTACTTTTTTTACAACTTTTAATCAGTTGGACCATCTACAGTAGTGGAACAGAAGGAAGAGGAACGTGGAAAAGAAAAAAAAAAAAAGGTGTGGCGCTTAGTGCATAAAACCTTTCATCGTTGAACATTCAGATCTTTCCAGTTGCCTTGTGATGTCAGGTAATTATGGCAGCCCCAAAATGTTGCCGTTGATCAAGCAACTGTGGGAAGGTTATTGGTGATTGTATTGTGAAAAGAGGTGTTAACTGGTCAAAGGTCAAAGTGGGGCAGTATTAAGAGCTTGATTTAGAAGTAGGAATGAAGTAAATACTACCTTACTGTATAAACACCTAAGCTGGTAAATATGTATCTTTGTGGACTACCAATGTGTGAAGGACCAACTCTTAAAAGTATCTTTTAAGAACCTTTCTTCATCTCCCTTTAATTGGCCTTTACTTAGTGTTTGTTTCTAACTGTGGTATGAGCAGTAGTATCTTCTTGTGTCATATTTAACCTCTTAAAAGTCTTTATTTTAATGTAACTAATCTGCTTTTGCAAACCTGTTTAGTGCTCATAAGAACTGTAAATACAGTGCTCACCATCAGAGTACCTAAGTGAGGAACGGTTTTTAAATATATAATTGTTTTTTTTGTTTGCTTTTTCAGTTGCTTGAATTTAGCTAATTTGCTAAAATCCTCATAATATTATCCAGGCAATTGCAGCTTGTTTTTCATAATACTGCTTGTATATTATACTTGCTTCTTTTAACCTGCATTAGTGCACCTGTCAGATTTAAAAGCAATGTGTCTGAATTTTTTTAACACTTCTATCTCTAGGCAGTAGTTAACTACTGTTAGGATGGTATGACAAGGTTAATCTGTGGCTTCATAGTAAAGTATTAAAAACTGAGTAAGTGAGAGAATGAAGAAAAAAGCTGTTCAAGCTCCTACATCTTTGCAGTCCTCTGAAAAATGTGTGCTGTACTTGAAACAAGTTGGAACTGAGATATATCCGGAGGAGGAAGGTAATACATCTCTAGGTACTAAGAAGAGATGTACCACATTCAGGGAACGTCCTGCAGAATGCTGTCCAGAAAACCAAAAGAGAAGGAAGAGCCTAGAAAATCAATAGACTCATTTTTTATTTGATATGCATAGAGCTTTCTTTCCAAGATCTTCAAATACTGTTTCGTTTGTCTGTAATGTTATAATCTTTTATAATCTACCCAATCTAACACTAAAAATTTCTCATGTAAACAGAGAGCAGACCCAGGCTGTAGAATATTTAGAATAGTGTAAAATCTTATTTAATTCCCCTTGGTAAGAACGGCAATATGAATGAATTCTTGAAAACAAGTGATTTTCACTACTTATATCCTAAGGCCATCTGCATACATAATGAAGAGTTTCTAGGGTGGCTTTTTTTCTCCTTTTTTTTTCCATTGTTTTGTTTCCTTTGTTGATCGTCATTACCTTATTTTTAGTGCAAATTGTTCCTACTCTTAGTATAGCATCTGCAATACCCCTGTGCTAGTAGGATATGAAAGAGTGACAGGAGGGAAAAAGGACACCTTGGTTGAGGGCACTAGGGAGATTTCGTGAGTAGGAGGGGTGGCCTCTGAAGGACTCCCCATAACCAGAAGAAGCTGTACTGTTCTCTTGTCTCTTGACAGCATGGGAGGTACTACTGCTGCATGGGTGTGGTCTGTTGCATTGCCCCTTTGCCCACTCTGCCTGCGTGCTTTACTGTTGAGAGAGTCCTGTAGTGGCAATCTGCATACTCTCGACTTCCCTGGTGTTGTAGACTTGAAGAATCATCCTTTTATTGATCTCCTTGATATTGCATGAAATAAAGATGTGTGATTTTTCAGGAGGGGAGAAAAACAAACAAAAAACCTGTTTGCTACAGATGATTTTGTATTTCTGTATAGACGAAACCACCACAGGAGCTCTTCATTATTACAGAATAAATAAAATGTGCTATAGACATCTTGATATCCACTCCGTGTCTTTGCTCAGGCTTCACTTTTTTCATGCAGTATTAGTTTGTGTTTATACTTCTTAAGGACCTTTATATTTTAGCACAATATGTGTGTGCCAGCGGCTTTTCAGAATATTTTACCATCTGAAACAGTGAGATCAATCAAGTAGGCAGAGATACTTATGCAACCATGTGTTACACTTAGCTTCTGATGATAAAGAGTTGCCATGATTGTTTGTTAAAAATGTCTGATATGATCTCTGCTGATCTTTCCCAGAAATAAGAAAATAACTTCTTAAAACTTGCACCTTGAGTAAACCCTTTTCATTGATCAGGTGAGAAAATACTTGATGTTAGTGAGTTTTCTGTTGTCTATTAAAAAAATAAAATGCCATTGCTCTGAAAATGCAAAGTAGTACTTATATTGTAAGATGGCTCTAAAATTATTGTTCTAAAAGTTGAATCTTTTCACATAGTATCTCAAAAGCCTTGGCTACAGTTCCCTGGCTGTTGTGGGAAAAGATTATCAAGTTTCTGGCAAAACTGAATGATTTCCTTGAAGCATATTAATAAAGGAGATTGACTTTCAATTGGTTGTGTTCCGAGTCATGTCATGAGCATTCTCTTCGGTGAGTTGAGATATATTTTAACTTTTTAAACACTTCAGGCGTTTAAAGGCAAACAGGCAGAATCCTTGAGCACAGGTGCTGAGGGAGGTTGGATGAGCAAACTCTGGAATAGTGGCCTAAAGATAGCTGTGCTCTTCTTCATGTTATTAAAATAATTCCTTGTGGGGTGTGACTGCAGCTATGAAATGTAAAGGAAATAAGCTACAGCTTAGCAACCATCTCATTTTTCTTGTCTTTCTTCTCATTTATTTCTGAAAATATTGTGGGCCTCCATGATTTAAAGCCCCTGAAATCAAGTGGAGATTCAGTCAGAGTAACACACATTCCTTTGGACAATGCTATTATTATTATTGCTTTAACCTTGAGAGAAACCAAGTACATACGAACAGCTAATACCTTGGAATGGAAAAACCTTAGGTCCCTGGCAAATATGAACTAGGAAGCCTTGAAAACAAAATTTTGATCCTAGATTGACTCAATGGAGTAAACAATAGATTAGATATTTATAAACTCTTAAATACAAGAGCAACTGTTTCTTTAACCACACTAATGAACCTTAAAATATCTCCCAAGGTATGGGTTAGAAGGATTTGTCACTAAATTCTCTGCTCTCTCTACTCCTGCATTTCTAATTGGTTTATTTACATGTCATTTATTTTTGTGCTTTCACATGATTTCCCTGATGTTCCATGTTTCGCTTGCAAACACAGTAAGCAGTATGTATGAACACTTTTAGCTAATGACTCTACTTTTCAAGACTGCCAAGTTACATAAAAGAAGGTACATGCATGGAAGAACACAGAAGCAGGACAGCAGATGGGGGAACCCCATCTCCTCCTCAGAGAAAGGAGTCCCTTTCCTGGCCCCTCTAAGGGCTGTCCCAGAAGGGACATCACCCTGTGGCCTGGGACTGACACCCGTCACCATAGGCTGATGGGGACAGCTCTCTGGAGCACCCTTTGGAGCAGGTCTGGGGTCACTGCCTGGGGTAAGGGGCACACAATGCCTTTCGCTGCTGCTGCTGCCTGTTCATTGTTGTGTGCTGAGTTCTCTCTTGTTCTGGAATCTGGCAGTTGACTGGCTGGCATCTGCTCCCATCCCTGTTTTTTTTCCTCCCCACACCATACTGAATTCTAATCCCATTTTCATTGTGCTCCCACTCTATCACACCCATCACACAATCCATAGGTTTAATAGCTGCAGTTGATCATCTAGATGTTGGGAATAATTGTGGATCAGATTGTTGGGAATTGCACTCAAAATATCTTCTACTTGTGATAGTTAATTCAGGATTGCTTTCCAAATAATACAGTATTTGTGGTTTCTTTTTCTCTCTCTCTTTTCTATATATTTATCTAGAGCATATTTCTATAGCTTATTTTCTGGTAATGTGAGATAGTAGATGGATCATCCTGTTTTGATAGTGTGAGGGTCTCTTACAATGCCATTATATGACATTTTGATCTTTCGGGGTTGCTGTATTCTTCTGTTCTAAAGTATTGAGTTTTTTAACTCATTTAGTGAGCTCAAAATATGTGGTTTTGTCCCCGGTCCTGTCTTTCAGAAGTGCAGTGAAGAATTTGCAGAAAAGGTTTACATTCATATGAAAATTAGTTCAGACAAATTGTCTATCAAGCCTGGTTACTTGAAATGCAAAAATATAAGAAACATGCTTGTTTCTTGCCTGTTACGTGGAACATTAGAATCAAAGTTACTGGTTGTCACACTGAAGGTAGTCAAGACAGCTGATTGTAATTGAAATCATACTTATATTAAATGGCAAATATATACACTTCTAGTATACAAAAAGTACTCATTAGAAAAAAAAAAATCCTTTCTTTCCAATTGAGTATGATGCAAGTATAATTTTGAGAACATTGCCTGGGGCAATGTTCTTAACATTTTTCTTGAAGATGATCTGATAAGTTATGTTCAGAAATGCCGCTTGGAAAATGTTTTTCTTTTTTTTAAACAGTGAACCTGAGAAAAGAAAAAATATTTTTTCTTTTTGTGCTTTTCAGTGGTAAGGGCCAAAGTTAGCTCTAATTGTGTATTGATCTTGTTTTTATATGATTATGGAATCAATTCAGAATCTTAACAGAGAAGTGATATGGATCGAAATGTGTCCGTTGTGCTATTTTTGTGAATGTGACCTTAAAAAAATAAAACTTTTCAGTACAAAATTTCACTACCCTTCTGTTGTAATTCTTATTACATGAAGCTCAGAGTTGCCTGTGTGTGTAACGTTTTCCATAAATGAAGCAACTTTTTCATCTATATTGAAGTGCCATGGATGCATTGTATAGACCCAGGCTTTGAATTTGTGAATAGATACAATAAAGTCACATGATGTCATTTGAAGGGCTTGATAACAAGTATTTTTATGTACTTTCATTTGGTACTAGGAAGGCTTTAGTGGTCATACTGGATGGTAAACATTATTTTAAAGTATGGTATTTGAATCAGTGTGGCAAAACAGCTGGTAAAATTCCCAGAGCTTAAAACCAAAATTTGATTTCCAAATTCCATATGCTAGGAAACTCTGGTTTCTGCCAGAAGCAACATTTTCATATCTGAATCAGAAATTGTGTTTTTTAGAGTAAACAGGAGAGCACATTGTCTGAAGGACGGTAATTTTCATCACTGTAGTGATTTTAATGAATGTCTAACAGTCCAGAATATTTTTTTCTGCTTCTTTAAGAATATTAAAAAAAAAAAAGACAGCAGATATTTTTAAAAACTTAAGACTGTTTATGAGAAATATTTAAATTTTCCCTTCTATCTTCATTTCTTTTTTTATGAAAAAGTGGGGAATCTTGGACCTTGTTAGACTATTACAGTGGAATAGGTTACTGACTACTTTAATACAGATTACTTTCTAATTAGATGATATTTTTGTGCTGACAAAGTTAATGCATCTTGTTGCTTTCATCTGTCTGTATTTTCTTGCAAAGCTTGTTTTCATTATAAGCAAAGCACTATTTTCAGGAGACTTCAGTCTGTCTATGAAAAAGAGAATAGAAAGCCAGTTGTTTTCTTCTCCCAAGTTGGGCAAAGTGTCATGTACACTTCCAATTAAAGACACAAAGTCTTCACATTGCAGAATTCTTTGTGGAGGAATGAAGTTCCACTTGACTGGAATACACAGTGCAGTTTGCAGCACAGGACGTGATCTCTGTCAGGACTGAGGGGGAGCTCCTTTAAAATTACTAGAATGTCTTTGGACTTGCTCTGAGATACACTTAACCTTGCACTATGCTTACTGCTAATGTTGATCTAAATGCTCATATGTTAATGCATATGTAGTAGTTAGATGTGCAATGGGATGTCTAAAAATCTATTCTGACCCATGTTATCTGAGATGTTTGTAGCTTTATCATATGAAAAAAATGTATTTTTAGCATTCAGACACTTTGACAGAAGTCAGTATCTATTTTTTCCTCCTCCCTTTTGTATTTCCCAGGTTTGTAATAGGGAAAGTGATAGGGGAGGAGAAGAGAGCATGATTCACCAAAGGTGAATTAAATAGAGCAGTGATAGGACCCAGGTCCCTTTACTCCCCATCATATGACCTTTCTTATTGCTTATTCCTAAGCAAATACCATTTCAAGCAATGTTATTTTTAATTAAATAACACTGGTCCTATCTCTAAGCTTCATTAAGGTGTCATTAAGAAACTATGGAGACGAGAAAAGGATGTCAGAGTTCCTTCAGCAGGACTTTAAGTTCTATTTATGAACCATAATGTAATTTCATATTCCAGGTTATTTAATTGTTAAAGACACTGTTTCCTGTGGACCCTTCTGAAACATAGTCTTCCTCTAAAGGTGCTTCCCAAATAAATAAATAAATTGGTCAAAACTTCAAAACATTATTGGGATCTGAAAATAAGAAAAGTTTTAATTGTGGGGAGAAAATTGCTAAAGTAGCCCTTGATAGCTTGGGAAAATCATAACTATGGCTGAGGTGTAGTTAGATGGAAACTAGCACTTAAGAGAATTAGAAAATATTGTTTTCAGATATTAGTTTTAATGCTAAAATATTATGAAACTAAAAGTACTGAAATTTGGCTTTGTGTGATACTGTTTTTTTGTTTGGGGTTCTTTTTAAATTTTCCTGTTCAGACATAATGAGGTGTATGGTTTCTCCTACACGTGCAGAAGTCTAAAGCCAGTTCAGGGAACTGTGTGCCTTTATGGAACACGTCTTTTACTGCAAGAGGAGGAGAAGCTGCAGTCCTGTGAGGCTGTTTAAAACCAAGCAGCTGGAAAACTATTGACTTTTTGCTAGAAGTGAATCTGCAACACCATATGCAAGCATTTGAAAGTAGTCTTTTTAATTACATAGTGTTTTAAAATTTGCAACATATGTTTGTGTGTTAGGATGACTAATTGATGCCCACTAGGTTTTCATTACACTTACAGGAAGTAGGAGCTGTGCTCGAGCATTGACCCCCTCCCCCCCCCCTCCCCCCCCGCCCCCCAAATAATGCTAATGGAAAACTGCAAGTGCTGGGAGGTAATGGCAAGGTGGGCATTAAGCAGAAATGTCAAGTTCCATGCAGTTCCTGTGAAGTTTATAAAGGTACTAAAGCTAAAGTGTTTTCCTTAATTTCTTTTCAAATTACTTTTCCAGCTGACTTAATCATCTGTGAGGTAGAGGACAGAGGCTGTGCCCTGGAAGTGGATTGATTTGCTTTTCTTGTGCTTTGTTTCTCTCTAGAGACCAAGCACAGCAAGTGTTACCTTTGTTAGGCAGTTTTACCAATATGCCTTATCCCTGGTCGGTTTATTCCCTGTTCCTAGCAGGGACAAAACAGCTTTCATCTGCTGCTCTTCACCACATGGCCCCTCTGCGGAGCCCCTTGTTCTGAGGCATTTCTCTTACATCTTTGGTAACCTGGGGTCTGAGCGCTTAGCCTTGTTAGTTTCCAGCATGACTAAAATGAGCCAAGTGCCGAAGGAGAGTCTATCAGCTCAAATCCAAGTATTACCCTGGTAAACCTAATGAGTTTCCAGGTACCGTTGGTACATCCTTAAAAAATCCAAAGCAAAACACCTTTTCTAACATTTGTTTCAGCACTGCACTTTAGGAAGAGATGACTCAAGACACTACACCTTCTTTGTCTTCCCCTTAGCTGTTTGCTCAATTTCATAGTTAACGTTATCAAAGTAACATCTTGCCCTTCGTTATTTTATCATTCATTCCTTAGATATGATGCATGTTTGTTACCTATCCAGTAAAACATAATGAAGTGATATGACGTGGGATGCAACAATTTCAGCCCTCCCTAAAAATGATGCTTCCAAACCAAATGTTTGAGTAACACAATTCTGAGTAACAAGCACCAGCTGTACGTTGGGCAGACTTGAACAATGTTTGACCCAGAGGTTGTGCTGTGATTCCTGGATGCAACCACAGGGCTCTCTTCTTCCACTTGGTAACTGCAAAAATTAAACCGTGTGGTTTAAAAAAGTGCAAACATGTTTTTTTATACTTTCCATGACTTTCAGAATTTTGGGGTGTTTAGACTCAGTATTCTGTATGAGGCAAATTCACATTAAGAGTTTCACACCAACAGAATATGGGGTGTTGTTAATGCAGATAAAGCCTTCCATGTGATTCTGCTGGAGCTTATCTTTTTAGCAAGAGATTTCAACTGTTCCACTGCTCTCTAGAAATGAGGTTGAAATGTTTAGTGACCCAGTCTGCTATACTATATTCATAATATAAAAGTCCTATTCTTTCAGGAATGCCAGATCTTTGAAAACTCTTCCAATCAACATGCCATTTATTCATCCAGATAGTCTTAGAATCCAGCTGAAAATGTATGCCATAGGTGGAAAACTTATTAGGTACGGGTCTTAACTATAGTTCACTGATCTTTTTGTCACTGAAAGATGTTTATTTTCCATTGCTCTGCTGAGAAAACCACGCAGTGTTCTTTTCCTCTTCTTGTGTCACTAGCAGCGGTATGATGCCTCAGTGCCTTTTTGACAACTTGCACCACTCTTTCTTTAGAGACCAATCTCTAAGGTTTTCATAGTTTTTTGATCCCGACATCACATGCAAGTGGAAAGTAAACTTGTAGGCATGTTGGTTCAAGAAAAGAGGTAGCCTCCAATTAACATTCCCTCCCATCTGCTTTCCTGGGGACTTGCTTTGCTTGCTGAAGAATTCACATGTGTGTTCTGCAGATTTGCAAGAGCGAATGGCAGCCTGTCATGACACTGGTGAAAATGGGAAGCCAATACTGCAGTTTCCCAGCCCACTATCTTTTGGACTTGTAGTTCCTCAAATTGGGTGGCTCACTAAATCTCAAGTGAGGGAGACTCCTGGTAGTCCTTTCCGGCAGTCTCTTCCTTGCAGGGCAATTCAAAGATCTTTGTGCTTACTAAAATATATATATTTGAATTTTTCTACTGCAGCAAGAAGCAGCCCTGCACCAAAGGACTCTGAGGATATGGATTCATTATGTAATGGGGGTTTAAAAATAAATATATATATACATGTGTATATGCATATGCATGCATATGTATGCATATATGTGTGCATATATACATATATGTAATATGTAGAGTGATTTAAATATATAAATATATTTGTGCTTTTTTAAAGCTAAAACCTTGCATGGTGAATACATATGCTTGCCTTTCTCTAGTTATCCATTTTTTGTCTAGGTGTCCTGGTTTTGCAACTGTTAATATATCCAGGAACAAGCTATACATTACAACTACATAACTGAAGTAATGAAAAATAAGAGATAATTTCTTATTACATTGTTCCATGTTTGAACAGATGAAAATAACATTCCTATTGCTTACTTCTTATATGTTAGATATAATTTTCCCTCAGGGTTTTCTACCATCAGAAATTCAAATGTAAGAGTGATAGCCATGCCCACAAGACTGAGGCATTGACCTGCAGACATATGGTGTGATAGTTTTCTATTGTCTCATCTGCTGTTAATTTCACCTGTAGTTATTTTCAGTCTAATTCTCTTAATAAAAGCTATACAAGATAGTGTTGAGTGTGTAAATATGTTATGAACAGTTATTTTTCATCTGTGGTGATGGTTTTGTTCTGTCTTTAAACATTTTCATTTCTGATGGGAAACTTCATAACAAAGACAAGCAACTTGTTTAGCATTTTAGGATTTCTTAATGCTTTGGCAGTGAAAGACTTGTTATAAAATGTTTTCCACTGTTACAATGGCTTTAAAAATTAAATTTAGTATTTAATGTGAATATTTCTTCAAATATGAAAGTGAAAATTAGTTTGACCTTATACAAAAGTATAAAAACTATAATAAAGGATCTAATTTAGCTGACCGATTATACTGCCCTCATTCATGCATGTAGTTTGATTGACTTCATTGGTGTTTCTCATCTAAGTCCTTTTCCAATTTTAGCTGAACAGCACCAAACTGTTCATATATTTGTTTCATATCTTATGCCTAGGTGTTATTTAAAAACCAAACACACACACAAAACCCCCACCTTTTTCTCCTTTACCATCTGAATTAATCAAAGATATCAGATTGTTTAAATAAAGTAATCACAGGCCCTGTTTCAGAAAATAATATAGAAACTAACGCATGAGCATTTTATCAACATAATGTTAGCTATTCAAACTGGATTTGAAAGCTCCACCCTTGGGATCTATGCAAGAAACAAATAATGTGCTTCAAGTATATAAATATATATTTTATTTTTATTTTATATTTCTATATAATTAAATATAAAATTAATGCAAATTGTGTTCCAAGAGGACTAATGTTGTATAATAAATTGAGCAAACTAAATGGCTGATGAATGGAAGTATTCTCATCTTATTTAATCATCTAAATGGGTATAGTTTACTGAAGAGTAGAAGTACAGTTACTCTAATTATTTATATACATGTGCTTAAATTAACATACCACATGAAATAATTTACTTGTAGTATGAACCAGAGGGGAAAAAGAAAAAGCCTTAAGGTTTCCAAAATCTGACATTGAATATACTGATAATTTCAAGAAGTTTTATATAAAATTGCTTTGCCTTTTTTCGTGTAGTTTCCATTTAAGTCAGTGGAAGCTGTGTAGCTAAAATCACACTGAATTCATCAAAAATCTAGGGCATGCTTAAGGGGCACTTCATCTGAGCAAAGAAATCATTGCTTTGACTGTGGCTATGTTAAGTGAGAGATGGAAGTGAATAGCTTTTAGTTTATTGCTCATTTGAAAGCTGGAGGGTAAAATGTCCTTTGTCTACCTGCCAAGCTCTTCCCCTCCCCTGCCGAAACTTCCTAAAAATGCTCATTTTAAATCTGGCAGCAGCTACGTTTTGATTTCTTTCAGTAGCTTTCCCACTGTACAGCATTACATTTTTTCTTTTGTTCGTGTGATAAATTTGATCTATTTTTAAAACGTGTTAAGTAAAACCTAACATTTTTTTTTTTTTTTGAAACAAGCCTCAAAGAAAAAGTCACTTAATGATAATATGATACTTAATTTGAAGTCTGATCACTCAGATGTACTCTTGAGTTGCGATGTCTTTCTCTGTTGATCCTGTTAGGTTTCTTCCACTGATTTTTTTTTAAAAGTCCTACCTTTCTGTATATACAGTAATCGCATCTTATTGCAGATGCAGTCTAAGTGTGTGTCATAATGTTGAAAAGCAGTAATTGCAGCTTGTAGCAAATTTGTGATCTGTAAGTCTGTGAATGTGACACCTTATTGTCATGTAATTAAATGAAGAAAATGAAATTATGAAATCTACTGGTACCTTCAACGACAGTGCTTTTAGTGTGTTAATTAGCTGTATACTTGCTCAGTGATCAGCATAAAGAACAGAAAAATATCTATTTGTTTGATAGGAGAGCATTAGACAGCCTAAGTTTTTCTTAAGACATGAAATCATGTATTTATTGTGGTTTTGCATTTATTCTACTTTGTCTTCACACTTAATTGGGAATCTTTGAGCTCCTGACATCACTGGATGTCATGTAAGTGCTTCTTGGAGATCTTCTTGAGAGATTTCGTGTTACGGATGGAAAAAGGCAAAACAAAATGTCAAGAGTCCGCTATCTTTCTCTTCAAAGTTGTGCACAAGTACTAAAGCACTTTCCATATTCAGAAGTTCTAAAGTGTATAGCTAAACATGAAATCTTGCAAAGTCCTTTGGGTCACAGTAATTGACAGTGCTTCCTGAACAGCAAACAAGAAGCTGTTCTGATCTTCACTGTCTTTCTAGGTGATGTGCTGAACATCACCATTTATATTTTGCCCAGGAAAGTAAATGTTACTCCCATGAAAGTTAATTCAGTAGTTTTTAATAGGTTTTATGTTTGAGATAGTGACTGATAAAGGAGTACAGGCAAAGAGTTTTCCAAGAATAAGAAAGAAACTAGTTAAGGTTAATTCACTCTGTTACTGTTCTAACTAAATTCAGATAATGTTAGTGGATGTGGAACTGAGAAAAAGGCATTGATATAGATAATAAGTCTGTATCTGGGGGAATAGACTTAAAAAGCTGGACTTTGTTTAGTTTAGCAATGAGCAAATAAGCACTGAGCAGTGCTTAGTGTTTGCTGTGCTGCTCTTACTTGCTCGATTCTGACAAAAATCAGGTAAAGCATTTCTGGTACTTAAGGCCCTCTACTAAATTAAATATATTCTGATTACTGGACTGGTTAGATATTTAAAGCTGGCTATTTTGAAGTACTCTGCTTAATTTGCTTTCTTATTTTCTGCAAAGCATAAGGCAGACCATTATTGCCGTTTCAGGGTCCTCTCTTTCTTATTTTTTTCCTATTCCCTTGTATTTTTGAATAGTAAAGAAATGCTAGAAAAATGTGCTAGTGTAGGTAATGATGCTTCTAGATGTATTAGAGAATGAGACATTTTTGTAAATGTTGTGGTTTAACCCTGAGGACAACTCAGCACCACCCTGCTGCTTGCTCACTCTCCCCACGTGAGGTGGGGGAGAGAATCTAAAAGGTAAAAGTGCAAGAGCTCATGGACTGAAATAAGGACAGCTCACTGGGTGAAGGAAAATCTGCACACAGGAGCAAAGCAAACCAAGGAACTTGTTTGCTGCTTCCCATCATCAGGCAGGTGTTCAGCCACTCTGAGGAAAGCAGAGCTTGTCATGTGCAATGGCTCCTTGGGAAGACAAACTTCATCATTCTGAACATCCCCCTCCTCCTTTCCCCCAGCTGTTATTGCTGAGCATGGCCCCACATGGTGTGGGACATCCCTTGGGCCAGTCAGAGCCAGCTGTCCTGGCTGTGTCCCCTCCCAATTCCTGGGGGCACCCCCAGCCTCCTTGCTGACAGGGAAGCACCAGGAGCTGGAAAGGCCTTGGCTCTGCATGAGCTCTAGTCTGCAACAGCTAAAACATCAGTGTGTTACCACCATTATTTTCATCTAAAATCCAGCACACAACAACGTGTGACCCTCTACAAAGAAAACTAACTGTTCCAGCCAAAACCATGATGTTGAGTCTTGCTTGACGTTCATGTTGATCCAATAAATTATTTTTTCATGAGTGTGGAAGGCACTTATTTTTGCAATAGAGATAAGTGCTTTAAAATGATGGTTACTTAGGAGAGTTCTTTTTTTTTTTCCTTCATGATTAAAGTTGTGTGTCTTCTAGACCCTGAATTTCCCATTCATATCTCTGGGCAGTGCAAGCTTGTGTTCACAAGTCATGCATGATGGGAGGGTTTGGATTTGTGTGTACGCTCAGAATCATGCTCAAAATGCAGTTGTAAGCATAACAAAAACTTAGCTGTCATTACAGCATGCATCTTCCATAAGTAATGACATACCTTGCTGGCAGCCAACCTGGGAGGAAACCAGACAGGTAGTGGATGATGAGTGGTTTTCATGAAGGCCAGACATCTGGTTAAAAGCTGGTAGCTTGTGGTTTGTACATTTGCATAATGGTATTTCAGTTAATATGCATTACAAATAAATAAGAGTGATACAGAACTGAGGAAAAAAATGGGATAATTCCAGTAATTTCATAATCTGATAAACTCAAGTTAAGGTTGAAAAAGCCTTCTACATAATGTGACTTATGTACTTCTAACTTCCATGTTAAAGATGAGACATTTTTCAGCAAGAAATGTCATCCTAGTAAACCAGTTTTATTTCATATTAGTTGATTTAAGTATGTTCAGAGGTCTCCTTCATGAAGTGTCAAGGAGACAACGGTGTTAAGAGTTTTCCTAGCCATTATCTGTGAATGATGCATGTACAAGGTATTTTACAGGAGTCTAGTTTACAGCATCATTGATCTGTTTCAAAGGAATTATGACTGACAAGGTACAGTAGATATTTGATTTCCCTGAGCATAGCGTTTCTTGGATGATATGATGGGTACCCTGCACTTGGTTTTTAAATCTAAAAAAAAATAAAAAATAAAAAATAAAAAAAGCTATCTTAGCATCTAGTTTAGCTAGTTTTCCATTTTCTTTTCCCCCTAAATAGTCACTTCATAATCTTTTTTTTTTTTTTTTTTTTTTTTTTTTTTACAAAAAATAAAGAGTGCATATATATATAGAGAGAGAGAGAGTGGAGAGACAATTTAATTTAACAAAACTAGTTCTTCTGGAACAGACCAGGCTTCTAACTTTTTTCAATTTATGATTATGGAAATTCTTAGTAGATAATTGGATCTTTGGGAGAAAGTTCATAACAATATTTTTTAAGTTGATATGTATTGGAAATGTTTAGAAAAGGTGAAGGGCCTGGAACATAAGTCCTATGAGGAGCAACTAAAGGAGCTGGGGTTGTTTCATCTGGAGAAGAGGAGGCTCAGAGAGGACCTTATTGCTCTCTACAACTACCTGAAAGGAAGGTGTGGAGAGCTGGGGGTTGGCCTCTTCTTGCAGGTAACTAGTGACAGGGCTAGGGAATGGCCTCAAGCTGAACTAGGGGAGGTTTAGGTTGGAAATTAGGAAAGAGTAGTCAGGTATTGGAATGGGTTGCCCAGGGAGGTGGTGGAGTCACCATCCCTGGGGATGTTCAAGGAAAAGTTGAACCTGGTACTTACGGACATGATTTAGTGGGTGATGGTGGTAGGGTGATGGTTGTGCCAAATGATCTTGAAGGTCTTTTCCAACCTTAATGATTCCATGATTCTATGAAGATGGCAATAACCACACTACTTGTATACCTTTCAATAGTATAGATTTGAGGTGTTATTTTTTCCTATTAAAAGGGAAAATCAAGGTAGTGTCCACATTGCCTACTGCCTTAAAGATCAGAAAATGAATAGCATTTGGGCAGTGAGCATAGCTGCAGGGTTTCGTAGCCTGGGGTTGAGGGAAACCCAGTGAGAAGTCTTGCAATTTATTTTGATTGTAGCCATGTTTGTTCTTGAAATCATTTGTGCCAGCCGCAAATTTCAGAGATACGTATCATTTGGCAAGAATTCTAGCATCTGGCTGTTACTGAAAACACTGTGCTTGGAACCCACCAGACATTTTGTGTAGGGGTTGGAGAAGGATCTGCACTTGGTCTTTGCAGTGTTGCACCGAGCTACTTATAGCTGTATTGACTGTCTGGCACTGGCCTTTGTATGTAGAAAGTGTGTTGCTAGGTGGCACAGGGCAAAGGTAGAAAATGAAATGAGTTGCATTTCTCACCTCAAACATAACTCTGTTGTAATCAGCTACTAGAGGTTTTACAATGAAGTCCCAGTCCAGAGCATCACAAGTCACATTTCACTGACTTTTGTGTATATTAAAAAAAAAAAAAAAAGTTATCCTCCACAACTTACATGTAGTCTTTTCACATTTTGTCATAAAAAAAAAAAAGTGTAGATCTGGACTGAACAAAATCATATTCCTGTCAGCATTTTACCATCCTAAACAACAAACAGCAAACATCTGTCAGATATTCATATCAATCATGAATGCTGTGAAGTTTAAGGGTCCTTGAGTAGTATCACCAGTGATGGAGAAGATGCTTGCTTTTTTCATCCCAAAGTAGTGGAGACAGAATTGGTTTTAGCAAGTAAAGCAAAGCACGTCAGGTGTAAAAGCAGTACCTGGAAGCTTTCAAAAACAGTCAGTGCTTTGATACTTCCTAAGCTTTCATTATGTTTGGGCAATGCTTTTTCCAGTAAATTTAGGTGCATTTCATCACTATTCTAAATGCTTTGTTAAACATTTAGATATGTAACATTTTAGACATGAATATAATACAGAGTTACAGGTTTGGACTACTTTCCTTTAATACCCTTCATAGTAACAAAGCTGGTTTTATGTTCAGAAGTGATAACAAGCAGCTTTGCGAAGTTCACTTGAAATAGTGTTGCTGTTTCTTCATTTGTCATAGAAATGTTATCTTGTTGAATAGCACTTGAGTTATTTACTAAGCAGCAGATATTGTTTAGATTGAAAAACTACATATCTGGCATTCCCACAGTTAAGGAGGCTGTGAATTTTGCACAAAAAGGGAAATTTAAATTCCTTTTAATTAAGATTTAAAAAAAAAATAATAATCAGAGATCACTTTCACTGTTGTGCTCTTTCAGTAGATAGAATGCATTTGCATCAGCAAGTTGAACTTCATCCTTTGTTCAGCTTAGACTGGCTTGTAAATGATGTTTTTTGCTAGACATTGCCATACACTTCTTTTGGTAAATCTTGCAAACTTTGCTCTATTTGTAATGAGTTCTTCTTGCTTTAGCTCCCCTATGCCTTCAAAATAATTGTTCCTTATGTTCCTGTCTCTCTAAGTCAAGGCAGTGCTTGGCAGCGTTGGTATTATTTTGTGTGCCTCACTACAAGATTTGGGTGCCTCACTGCAAAAAGGACATGGAGTTGCTTGAGTGTGTGCAGAGAAGAGCAGCACAATTTGTGAAGGGATGAGAAAACAGAAGTTATGAGGAGAGGCTGAGGGAACTGGGGTTGTTTAGTCTGGAGAAGAGGAGGCTGAGGGGAGGCCACATTGCTCTCTACATCTACCTGAAAGGAGGTCTCTCTCAGGTGACAACCATTGCTTTCGTCTGCGATTACAAATTATTTCAAGCGTACATTAATAAAGTGTTTCAGTATGCATCTATGTGCAGTATTATGTTTAAAGTCTGTATTAAAAGGGACTTGAACTTGTTCCTAATTTCTTTTACTTATCAATAAATAGTGCAAAACAGTACAAACGTGAACAGATCTTGTGTAATAATTTCACAAAATATGCAGTTCAGTGGGTGCAGGACTTTGTTTTGAATCTGTGTTCTTTATCTCTTAGGTTTTCCTTTGTTTAAAAAAAGTTGCATTTTAGGTGGGTTTTATTTTGATTATTTGATTTGGGAATTTGTGGAACTCAAGCATTTTCTACAGAGCTTTTGGAAAGCAATATAAGAAAAAAATCTATGCATGAAATCCATGCATGCAAATACATGAAAAAATCATGTTTTTTTTTTTTTTTTAAATTAAATGTATAAATTTGGAAAGATTCCTTGAGAATGAGAAAATTCTTTTTTTTTTTTTTTTTTTTTTTCCCAAGTATTTCTGTAACAGGAATAGCATTGCTTGCTTGGTCACGATCCCTATAAATAAACACTATATCAATTGTGTATCAAAATACAGTAAAGGACAGTCAGGACTATGAAAGAAGTCTGAACAGGTGTTATGATGACAACATACATTCTGTCCCCACCTCCAACTACTGTCAACTTTTTTTAATGATATAATGTAGTTTTAAAAAATCAAAATGTTTTATGTAGCATTAGAACTAAGAAAAAAGAAAGGACGTTGAGTATAGGATTGGCATGCTCAGAAAGGCATCTCAAATAGCATGTGTTTTTGATGAGGGAAAAGTCTTGGAGTTAGAAGTTTGACCTTTTCACAGAAGTAGAAGTGAGAACCCTTAATCCATCTTTGGAACTGTCATACAAACTTCTGTCATTCTCTTATTATAACTTACTGTAAGGACCTCTGATTTCACATTTTTTTTTAGGAAAATTTGTTTTTAGAGAGAATCCTCTCTACTGTAAGACTTTATTTTACCCCTGCTACCTTTTGTATGGAGGTGATCAAGAAGTTTGTTACTGAGTTTACTTCCAAGATCACCAGACAAAACAAGTTGTGCAGTGAGAACTTTCTTTTTTTGGTAAGATAATAATATTGAGCATGATCAACTGGCATCTTTCATCCTGTATTTTAGCTGTTCATTTAATTTTATATATATAAATATGTAAGAATATATAATTCTAAAACATTCAGCTCTCTCATATATGGAGAACTGCTTGTTTACAGATGAGGAAAACAGTAATGTTTTTCCTAAAAATTCTGCTGTTCTGTTAATTGACTATCTTGAAAAGGGCTGGCAAAACTCAGTGTTTTTCTGCACATGATTCAGTTCTGAATGCTTTCATTTTCCTGCCGTATAGGCTGAAAAGAACTAGTGTAGTATGTTTTCAAGCATAATGTTATTGCAAAGTGACAGCTGGTGAACTACAGTTAACGGTCCTTCCTGTTTCTCTTCTGCATCTTCCTTTGTTTCTCTCTCGTATAAGGTTTTCAGAAAGAAAACCATTCTTACTCTGTTGTATTTCTCATGGGTGATATTGCATACTCCTTTTTCCCTCCTAATTCTCTCTATTTTTCTGGCTCTGCTGTTTCACAATAGGCTGAGTCCAGACAGTCCTTTGAAGCAACTTCCATAATATGTGGTGTGCTATTACTGATTTTTTTTTTTTTTAAATCTTTTGTAGATTTTATTTGGTTATCTTTTTCATCATTGCATCTCCAAAAGTTGTTGTGCTGCAGATGGTAGCATTCTACAGCTGGCAGAATCTGAAATGATATGCTGGGCTGGTGACGAGTATTTTTTCAGTCCATTGTCAATGTTTTTTGTTTATCTTCCTATCTTTAGTAGTTGTTTCATAATTGATAGTTACTTTTACATTGCCATTACATTTCTTGTGATGCACAGAGAATGAGGTATGAAGTGCTGTTAGTCATCATCTGTGTGTTTTTCATAGAACGTAGCAAAGCATGCAATTCTGTATGTATAATTTCATGTCAATAAACTCACCCCATTTTAGGTTATCCATGGGAAAAACACTAGACCTCTAACGTGAGGGATCTGTTTTTGTAAAAAGGCAAGTAAACTAGGATTCATAAGTCCTATTCAGTACAGAAATCACTGTTCTTGAACCATTCACTTTTCCTTTTTTCCTTCCCTTTTATCTTAACAAGTAACCAAGGGTTGGGGGTGGCGGGGAGGGTGACACTATCTTCCTTTAAAACAAACAAAAACAACCCCCCTAAAACTTAAATATGTGAAGCAGATTTCCCTCAAATGCCCCAAGACTTGGTACCAGCAACATAAGACACTCTCAAACCCGAAGCCATCCCTCTAAATATGTTGCGTACTTTTGTCTCTTTTGATGGTTTCCTGGAAAGGAATGATTTTTTTTTTTCCCCTTTCTATTGTTACCTATTTATACATATATTATTTTTCCTTGTCAGTTCAAGGGTTTATATAGGCATCAGATTAGGAAAGTCTGTTTTTTTGTTGTTGGTGGTGATGATGCTTTCTAAGTACTAGCCTGCAACTATACTGCTTAGTATGACATTTGTTTTGCACTACGTTCCAGATAGATGTTGTTCTTCTTAAAAGACTGCATTCTAGATTTAGCTTATTCCAAAGATGATGTACTTCCATTGGAGTACTGGAAAGACCAAATGATGGGAGGTGGCAGAAGCCAGTCATCAGCAATTGCTAGATTTGTAAGGTGATGAAGATCTTACTTATCTGCTGCATAGATGCCGAGAAGAGCAGGAACAGCTGCTGCCTTTCCACGCCCCATCTTCACTGCAGCACAAGAGTAGGAATGAGAGATGGTTTCAGAAAGTGGCTGTTTCCAACGAATGGGCTGTTTAAATTTCCACTTTAAGAAAAAATTTACTAGGGGTGTTAAAGTTTGAAAGTGCTTGTCTGCTTCCTAGAGGTATTGATCCAACCCAGAAATCATCACAGGTTGAGGAGTATATTCAAGATGTTGTCTTAAATTTTACACCTAGTAAACACTAGAAAAGGAGGGCAAAACTCAAGAGTATCTTCAGAGTCAATGTTTAGAGAGCTAAATTCAGAAGTAATTAGGTTGTTAGAGTTAGCCTGTATTTGAATGTATCTGTGAATGTATGCATATAAGTTGATAAACTGTACCAAGTTTAATTTCTCCTTAGAAATGCTTATAGCTACAAAATATACAATCCCATGTAGTTTGCATACACGTTTTGTAAATTAAAGGACTTTCTATATATATTTTAGTTTAAAAATACACTTAATAAATGATGAATTGGAGTAATATCAGTGGGAGATCTGTAAAAGCAAAACAAAACAAACAAATTATTTGAAGTAAATACATATTTGTAAAGAACTGCAGAGCTAATTTAACTTTTTAATTTATATTATTAACAAAAACTGGCAAGATAAGACAGATACATAATAGTGTACTGTAAATGTTTATTTTCTAAAAATGTATTTAAACCAATTACTTTCTTCTAAACTATTGTTGTTATGTATAACAGCTATTGCCATGATCAGAATGAAATCTGACTGAATTGTTGGATTTATACATTGAAAAAGTATAACAGGGTAAATATGTTATATTCCAACTCATAATAAAATCTCTTCCTCTTAGCAAGCCATCCTTGTGGTGTTGCTGGATGGAACCATGGAGTTTGGGAATCAAAGAATGAATGTTAGCAAAGTAATGAAAGAAAATAAATATATATATATATTTTTTTAAAGGCCAAATGAGGCCTGAATATCAAATCAAGTCTATTGAACGCTGTGGATGGTGGCCATGCTGCACTTTGTGCTAGGCTTCTGCTGTAGCAGCATTTATATAGC
This sequence comes from Heteronetta atricapilla, assembly GCA_011075105.1. Classification (NCBI taxonomy): domain Eukaryota; kingdom Metazoa; phylum Chordata; class Aves; order Anseriformes; family Anatidae; genus Heteronetta; species Heteronetta atricapilla. Next base: position 82,918,733 of record CM021732.1, read on the forward strand.
TGAGAGCTTTTCCCTCTGGTCACTATAGGAACAAAGTGTATTTGAGACTTCCTTCTTTACCTCCAAGCAGCTGTCATCAACAACAAGTACTGCAACCTTCCAAATACTTTTTTTTTTTCCCCCAAACTTCATTAAACTCTGTGGAAGTAGTTATGAAGAAAGACGTCTGCTTCTTGTCAAACTGACTTGATTAGTTTAAATACTATACATTTACTGCATAACTGAAGTAGATTTGGTGGGGGATCACTGCCATCTTCTAAATGAACTTGGATCATAAACTGCCCCAAACAGTTGCCCTTATTTTTATACTTTTTTTTTTTCTTTTATTAATCACTGATGTGTATGTGATTCTTTCATTTCACTGCAATTCACTGGATATTTATGGTCTAAGCATCAGCTTAGGTGGCAAAGTCAGGGGAAGAGTATGCTTGGCTCATCACTTTATGGCACTGTATACTTTCTAAGGAGAGAAGAGAAATTCCATCTGCCCAGCTTGTTTACGCTTTTGTGTTCTGTGAATGTGTGCTAGGTGAAAAGCCAAAATCGTGCTTCTTAAGAAAATCCTTATTGAGATGCTGTTTCCTAAGATGCCTCCAATTATTTTGTGTTGAAGTGTATGTCCTACAACAGTTATTTTTCATGCAAGCTTGAAAAATACATGATAATTAAAGCAATAGGATGTATGAATTTTAAAGAACATAGTCTGCTCAGATTACTCTTTTTCTTTTATTTTTTCTTTTGAAAGGGATGAATATGCATGTGCTCTTCCATACACACTTCTGGTTTAGGGTTGGAACAAAAACTGAACTTTTGCAATCAAGATCTGGACTTCAAATTCTGTTCTGCCTTCAGTCATGCTGGTGTATACCTGGGGCTCTTTCATTAGAAATGTTGATTTTACCCAGCATCCTGTCACAGAGCACTGCTTTTGTTATCTCACGAGTCCTTATTGGAGTGAGTTTCAAAAATTCCCTGTGTTGCTAGCAATACATTACACTGCTCAGTTTTCTTAGGTGATAGATGTTTTTCCCCCTCCTCCTCAGTCACTGATAGCAGTCCTCCTGTAACATCTCAATCATCTTCTTTCTACTTTGTCAACATGGAGAGGAATTTCTCCACGTCTTGAGCCTATCTATTAAAAGCAGATAAACTGGACAAACATTAAGTGCAGGTGAACCGTTGGTATATCCACTGACCTTTGACTGTTAATGGAATGAAATGTCTTTTTAAGGCTGTCCATGTAGTCCAGTGCATGACTGTATTTTAACTGCCTGCTAACTGTGTGCCTACCTTGTGTGTGCTCTGATCACAGAAGTTACTAGCTGGCACAGCTCTACGTAGCCTGAAAACTTGCTTTCCATATGTCCTGAGAAAGGAAACCTGATTGCTGGGGGAGTTTTTGTTTTGCTTTTAAATGCTGCTTTAATGCTATTTTCTGTTTTGGCAAATTTTCTTGGAGAAAGCGTGTCTGTGTGTTGCACATTAGTATAATACCCAAGGGACAGATATCCTTGAGAACCCAGTATGGCTGCTCTTGTGGTAAGAAAGATATGTGTGTCCAGTGTTTGTAGCTAAATCTCTCCTCTGGGGCAGCTATTTATATGAAACAAATTGTTCTTAGGTTATACTAGAAGGAGTGATTTCCCTGTCCTTATCTCAGTCCTTGAGCCCTTCTTCATTGTATTTTCTCCCCTTCTTCCCTTAAGGACAGGGAGTGAGAGAGCAGTGTGCTGGATTTTATCTGCCCATTAGGGTGAAACAGCCACAAATGTATTCTATTTGGGATTTTCAGTAGTTTCCTTTGTACTTTGGGCAGCAGTATTCAAGAATATTTTTCTTCATTGGTGCTTCATCGCATAAATTTGAGCATATGTATCTTTTAATATTTATACTTTATATGTCTACACTTCCATCAACCCAGAGCTGTAGCAGAACTTCACTAAAATTTATTCTGCAAGTGAATGGTAAGAAAACAGTACCCACTGTAAGTGCTGTTACACAGCAGTTTAAGAAAATTATTACTGTGTCTGCCTAAAGTGTTGCAACCTCATGTATGGAGGTGATCCACACCGTGGCATTGTAGATGTAACAGCTTAACCAACATCCCAGTAATTTTCTTGACGTCAACATCTTCAACTTGTCAGAAGCCTGCCTCACTGTGCTTTGAGTTACAGCACTAAAAAAATATTTTTTTTTTTTTTTTTTTTTTTTTTTTTTTTTGTATATATGCATAAATCAGCAGTTTAAGGCATCTGTAAAAATTGAATTAGATAGGTACCTGTTCTTTGGCAAAGGAGAATGTGAGTCCAAAGCTGTAAACAGAAGTGCAAAAGCAGTAGAAGAAGGTACCCTTCATAGAAAAATGATTTATTATTTTAATTTGTACAAAATTTCAAAGTGAAATCTCTGACTCATTCTACTACTTCTGAGATTATGTCCAAAGGAAAACTTTTTTTTTTTTTTTTTTTTTTTTTTTTTTCCTGTGTCTCTGAAACAGGGTATTTCTTGAGTTGTTGCCATTTAAATTTGGGGGCAATGTAGTTGAAACTGTTGTGGTAAAAATCTAAATAGATTCAGATATCCCCATTGTGAAAAAAGTCGGAGGGAAGTTTGAGGTGAAAGCCTTTAAAAATCTTTGTTTTTCTCTGGGTTGAGTTTGATATGGCTGTGACATACATCTGACAAACTCCCAATTATAACAAATCAAATTAACTCATTGTGTTAAGGACAGCTCTGTACTCTAAATGTTTTTATAATATTAATTGAGGAAAAAAAAATCAGAGTTACAAAATGCAAACCTGAAAGCCAGGACAAGGGAGATCATATAAAATAGACTCATGGAACTAGCTAGGGACTATAAATCCCTAGGATAATAATGGACCTCTTCATGAAGCAAATTACCTGTTACTGGTACAATGAAATTATAAGAAAAAGTACAAATGTGGCTGCAGCTGAAAAATCCAACTTTATAAAAGACAACACAAAATCATGATGGAATAAGAAATACCTAATTAAAGATCAAAAGTAGGAAGGCATGTGTTTGTATGAGGAAAGTAGGAAGAACCAACCAAACAAAAACCCAACCAAGTGAAAAACCCACCCAAAATTAAAAAAAAAAAAAGTCAAAAAAAATCACAAATACAATCCAAGAAATGACAGTACAGAAAAGAAAATATTTTTGTAAAGTATAAAATAAAGAATTAGAAAATCTTACTTCAATCAAACTATAGGACATAAGTACAATTCTGAGGTAATTGAGGGCCAAAGAAACAAAGTATTTATCTCTCAGCCAAGCGTATTTACTACAAGCTACCTTGGAAAATGCTGTTCAAATCATCTATATCCCCTAGGTGTGGAAGAGAAAGGTGGATAAAGTAAATGTTTTCTTTAAATCAGTATTAGCAATAGAGTAAAATGAACTAAACAAGCCAGAAACATGTCTTGCTGTAGATATTTGAAATATTATTAGTGTGTTTTACCAGATCTGTCGTGCAACAGTGTGAAATTGCTAAGTGTTTCAAAAAGATTAAATAAAAGCACTGCACTTAGCAGTTGTTAATTATTTTCATTGAGAAGTTTGTTAGAGATTTAATATTCTTTGTAAATGAATGTATGAGAACTAGCATGCATATGTATTGTTAATATAAGTAACGGAGGCACTCACTGAATAGCGAGTGGCAATGCTGGATGTCTACCAAACATACCACATTCCTAAGCATTTACTTAAGACTCAGCATAACAAGTACTTTGGAATCAAAGCAAATCCCAGAGCTTTTGTGAAAGTGGATATATTCCACTGCAAGGGGCTAACAGACAAATCCCTCTTCTTCAGTGGTGTTCTGTGACATTAATGTGTGTGGTTCCTTTGCACTGAAAGGATGTAGGCCAGTGTGCCAAGGTCATTTCTGTGGCTTCCTGTTCCTTCTCTGAATTGTCTCTCAGTCTCTTGATTAACAGTCTAGGAAATGTTTTTCAGGTGCTGATTTCTTAACAGCATCCTGCTTCAGATCTGACTTCAGTAGTAAGAAGCTACCTTTCAGGGCCTATATTTGTCACTTCTGGTGGAGATCTTCAGTTATTTATTTGTCTAATCATTCCTGCTGGCTTCCTGGCGTGGCTATCTGCTTTCAAAATGACTGGCTACTGTCATTAGTAATTTCATTATTTCTCTGTCTTGTGAAAATTTGTTGTCTGCACTAAGTCCAAGTCACCTCACAGAAGTAGTAAGTACTGCGTTACTTTAGTAAGTGGTTTATTTGGTGTATGGTTTCCAAGTATGCTTGGCAAACTTCCCAGGTGGATTATTTTATAATCACTGTGCTGACTGATATTTAACAAAACAAACAAACAAACAAAAACTTTTAAGCACTTGCTTTAGGTTCCTGAAGTACAATTTCAGCGTAAAGAAAGATAAGAATTTATGTGCCGTACTTTCTTTGTCTTGAATCTGAGGAAGAAACTAATTATAACTGTCAACATTGTAGACTTCATTAGCTATTCTTGTGATCTTTGCTAATTGATGTATTACATTGCTTATTTCAAGTGAGCTATGTATTGTTTTTCTTGATCTCTAATAATACTGATTTCCTGACATGTTTCCCTGGGATCTAGTTGCTGTTATTCATGTGGGAGATTAGCCATATTCTTACAGCTGTGAACACCAATGTTTTCTGATCATCATGTGCTATTAAATATAATGGACAGTTTAAAATCAGTGCAGAAAGGTTTGAAGTTCAGATAATATATATACAAATCATAACTCTTCTTGTAATAGTCTTTCATTACCTGAACTGGAAAAACACATACAATCACGTGTATACTGGTGAAGTGTGTATTTTAAAAATGTGTATGAATGGTTTTTAAATGCCTATTTCATGCTTTGTCAGTTCATTGCAACAGAGAATTTAGACTAGTACCTACCATTCACTGGTTAAAATAAAAGTGCATAATCATAAACTTTACACTAAATTTTGATATCTGGGGAAGAATCTTTCTTTAGAAGAATTTTGCCCAACTTTGAATAATTTGTGGTGTCCATATTTTTCTAAGATAACCTCTCCATGTTAATTTTGGGGTCAGTATTAGAGAAGACATTCTAAAGTCAGACATCTTTTTCTAATAAACCTTTTTTTTTTTTTTTTTTCCCTGTGTATCTTGCTAAAATTCTCTTATCTATTCTATGCAGTCTGCCCAAACAGCTGATCTCAAGGTTTGTAGTCCTTAAGGATAAGGAAGCTCTGCCAATACAAATAAGCAAATAATGAGCATGGTAAAATACTTTTTTTTTTTTTTTTTCGTAATGATGTCACACATACACACAAAAACAATGGTATTACATTACAAATTATATTCAATTAAGAAAAACATGATGTTGCTTATCTTTAAATGCATTGCAAAGCCTTTACATAGGCTTTTGTAAAGCTTAGCTTTATAATAAGGTCTCATTGCATTTACTCATCTTTATTACTTATTATCTTTGATATGTGGCTTTTAGTTATACCTGTTTTCATGATTAAAAATACTTCTGAGTGGTAAACTTAGTTCCAGAAGAGGGAATTCATACAGTACCAGTTCCATAGCTTTGTTCCATTGCAGTATTGCCTCTCTTCAATAGATGATTTTTTTCTTATATTGAGATGCTTGACAGGGCAGGAAAAGGATTTCATAGAAATTCAAAGCTCTGATAATAAAGCTTTTATTTTCAGTCCAGCAGTCTGGATCTAGCTGATCATCATCTGTCTGTTGGCAGATGCTGACAAATGTAAGTGCAGCACTGGTAGGGAGCAAGCAGCAGATTGTGCACCACTGTTGATTGTTATGCACCTCTCTTACCACCTTGTTCTAGAGGACAAAGGTTCACTGTATGTAGACAGAACTGTTTTCTTGCTCCGTGAACAAGGTTGCTTCCTTCATAAGAGCTATCCTTCATAAGGGCTTCCTTCATAAGGGTTATCTCACAGGCAGAACCTTTGTAATGCAACTGCAGTTTTCAAGAGCAATGTAGAGGAGCCTGTTTTTCTGGGATCTGTTGTGTGATTTATGTGTACTGAATTATCTTTGTGCTTGGGGAATTGTTATTTTTAGTGCAAATTTTCTTTATGTAAATAGTCAAGCAACAAAAACCAACAAAACAAAGACAGACACTTTGCTGAGGAAACCTTTGTCATTACAACATTCAATTTAAATCTGTATTGTCAATAACATGCTATAATCTGTTTGTACCCCATGCATGTAACTTTTACATTGCACATTCAGGGTAAGTAAAATGGAACTGTAAATGTTATGAATATTATTTACATTTCTTTTTGCTGCAGATTTCTTGGTTTTGGGCCTTAGTTTCAAGGCATCCACTCTTAATTTGGAAAAATTGCACAATTGCTTTAAATTGTATACATCATGCTGCAATTCATGTTTCAAAAGCAATTGCACCTAAATGCAAAAATAAAATCTTCAAAACAAAGTTATGTAAAGGATTTGTTGTACAGGAAGAGCTCAATTTATATCCATCAAGTCAAATAGAGCTTAACAATGTGTGATTGTTCCAGCTGGTGTGTTTGTCTAATGTGACAGAATAATGGTATTTTGCCTTGTAACTCCTGAACTCTAATCCTTCTGAAGAAGGCAACTTTGATTAACTCAGCATGGCTGGAGCATATGCTCCATTGCTTCCTGCCAGTAATTCTGAGTATTTTGCTGGCCACTTGTGACGTCCTTGGGGCAGAGGTTTTGGGAATCTATTCAGCTTCCATTTGGACCCTTGCAACACCTAGTATTTATTGGCAGAGCATGAATCTACTCCTATATGTTGGTTATGTTGCATACCTATAGAGGAAAGGAAAATAAATAATTTGTCTTAACAAAATGGTAGAGTGAACATCTTCAGTTGTTCTTTTTAAATTATAAAGGCTTAGTAAAATAATTCAGCAAATTAAGTACAATGTTGAAACACTATTGCCCAAGTTTTCTTGGATATACAGACGTTCTTGTTTTAAGTAACAAATTTTTGTATAAAAATAATTTTAAATTAGTAATCTAGCAAATTATATAACTGTGTGGGATGTTTCAAAAATGATACTTAAATTATCTGTCTGACTCTTAAAAAAAGGAGGGGTAGCAGTGTGTGAATTTATTTCTATAGAAATCGTTTTGTCCCCTTGTTCACAATAGATCAGTGTCTCAGTGGCATAGTCCTGAAGTTAACATCCTTGCAAGTATCAAGTTTACTTTTTTCATTTTGTTCATAATAACGTGGCTCAGTTTTTACTTCTCTTCATGAACTCGTGTGGTTTTTGTCCATCTGGTTAAAAAGATTTGGTTTTAAGCCTTTGCAGCTTTTGGTACTTCATTGTTTAAAACTCATGTAAACTTGGAACCACTGAGGAGTTTAAGTACACCTCTTGTTATGCACAAAGTCATTCAATATCTCTTCAGCATGCAGTCAAAATAAGGGTCTTGTTGCCTTAGCAAACTCTGGTGCAGTACATTTCCTCTGAATTAGGTGTGTGCTGTGAAAATAAAAGTTTTCTGTGACAAATATGAAATATATTCCCCTTACTATGCTCTTAATATGGCGTTTTTCTTGTTTCACTGTGTTCTAGGAATGGAGTGCTTCAATTCAGCTACCTTGGCATCGATGTCTAATGTCTTTTGAGACATCCCTGGTACCTGAGGTTTCTGCATGGCAGATATGATGCAGAAACTACAAGAGACTCCAGGAGTTTCTGCTTGGAGTGCAGATACGGTACCCAAAGGCAGTATGGGTTAGCTTTAGCATAGTTATCTTTGAATTAGTTATGTTGAGATGCCAACATAAAAAAAATGGGAATGGCTGTATTGGATCAGACTGAGGGTACATTTAGCCCACTGTCTGGTTGCTAAAAATGGCCCAAACCAAATGATCGGAAAGGAAGATCTGAACAAGGCAAGTGCACATTACATACCTTTTTAGCACCATAGCAGTCTAAGAGACTTTTAAAAAATTGCGGTTCTGTGTGTTTACACCATGTGTTTGTTTAGTAATCAGTCTTTTTTTTTTTTTTTAGACTTCAACAGCTCAGTGATAGACAAGTAACCACTTTCTTTTGTTGGCTTAGAATTTGCCACTTCCTCACTTCATTTGCTCTTCCAGTTTATTCTTACCTGCTATTCACCCTGCCTGTGCTACCAAGGATTTTAGAAAGCTTTCTCATTCACCCTCTCAGCTCTGTCTTTTCTGGACCAAGGAGTTCCGGTATGCTTCATCGTTCCCTACACAGAGGCAATTTCATGCCTCTGGTTGGTTTTATTGTCCTTCTCTACCTTTCTGATTCTACTGTCCCCTTTTAATGAAGAGGAACCATAGCTGCTTTGTGGAATTCAAGAGACAGTTGAACTATAGCTATTTTGTTGCTCAGCCATTCAGTCTTGTCAGTTGCTCTGTAGTTCTCCCTAATTAGCCATGTTCAGTAATTCTCTCAATTTAGTATCGTTAGTAAATTTCATTGCTTCCTGCAGTCCAGAAAAAGGAATAGTATGAATATGCTAAACACCACAGACAACAACACAGCTTTCTCTGGGAATTAGTCATTGCTTTCACTCCATAGGAAGAGCTTAATCTCTCTGCTATAAGATAATATACTTCTTATGAAATTAGTTACTCATGGAGGGACCTTCCATCCTATGTGATACCTCTCCTGTTTACCTAAAAGCTTTCAATGAAAGACTTTAAAAAAGCTTTGACACAGTGTGCTACCGTGTCCTTGTATCTAGGCTGACACTACAGCACAGGTGAGTAGACTACTGGATGCATGAAAAACTGGTTGGGTTATGAATCCAAGTACAAGTGTAGTCCCTTACAGGGTCCATTCCTGGGCTCTTGTCTTGCTTAGTTCATGATCTGTGATGTGATGTTGGAGATGCAAGGTATTCTCATCAAGTCCGTGGATGACAACCGATTGGAAGGTGCAGTTGAAGCATCCAGGAGACTGGCTGCCATCAAGGAGAGCCTACACAGCCTAGAGGAGGGGGATGACAGCACCCTCATAAAACTCGTAAGGACAAATAATGTAGTCATGAGCCTGGGATGGGCTGACTCAGGCCATCAGTACCTCCTGGGCACTCACTGACTGGGGAGCAGCTCTGCTGCAGATGGCAACCTCAGTGTGAGCCAGCAATGTGCTGTGGCTGCAAACAAGGCCAATGGCATCCTGGGCTGCATCTACAGGAGCACATCCAGTAGTCTGAGGGAGAAGTTTATTCAGTTCTATTCAACATTCATTGGACTATATATTAGAATAATGCGCCCAGGCCTGGGGGAACCCCAATACAGGATAATTTTCTGAGAAAATGGGGTTTGTTCAGCCTGAAAAAGAGGATGCTTTAAGGGACCTAGCAGCAGGCTTCTCATATCTGTGACAAGGTTACCAAGAAGACTGAGGCAGGCTCTTTTACTGAGGTGTAGAGCTGGAGGTTGACTCATTAAGTAAAAGAGGAGATATTTGACTTAAGGGAGGAAAAAAATGTGCACTGTCAGTGTAGTTAACCATTGCAAGAAGTCATCTGGACAGGCTGTAAGATCTTCATTCTTGGAGTTTTTCAAGAGCCAACTGGACAAAGGACTTAACAACCTTGTCTGAATTGAGCGTTGATCTGCTTTGATCAGGAAGCTTGATAAGATAACCTCCTGAGGTCTGTTCTCACATGGATAATTATTCCCTATTACTGATTGTCATATTTATTCATATCCAACCTCTTCGCTGAAAAACAAATGTTTTTAAAAATAATTATATTGTGGAGAATTAATCTGTTCTTCTCACCATTCAGTACTCGCTTGACTGAGTTCCTATATTTTAATACAGACGTGACTAAAGAACAGGTAAAAATAATATCATTTCTATAAGAACTCCTTGTTAGGTATCAATTCTCTTCTGCACTGAAGGAGTATTACATCATCTCAAAAGGTAAAAAACAACTTAATTGTAAATGCAGTGTACTTTGCGTAATTATTTTTGTACTGAATTTGCATGCACATATATTTCTGTTGAAAATGTGTGGGGAAAAAAAATATCTCATGCTACTTAATTATGTGTATGAAACAGAAAAGGTATAAGAAAAACTTATGTATTTACATGTCAGGGACAATTTATAGCACTGGATATTTATATTCATCTCTCTAGAAGTTTTGAATAACCTTCTGATTAGATGGCATTTTCCTGATGAGCTTATTTGTTGGTATATTTATTCTGCGTCTCAGTTGCAATTCATCTTACCTAATTTTAGCTACCTGAAAATGTAGTCATTGAGTTTAAAATAGTTGTCCAAGCACTCGCTACAGGTAATAGAGATGATTCCTCCTCTCCCTAAACATGAGTCATCCTGTCTGCCTTCGAGGTTTGTGTTGTGATAGAATTAATCACTCTGCAGAAGCACCTGTTTTCCCCTATGAACTAGGAAGAGAATATAGGCAGCTAGTTCTTACAGGACAACTAGTTTTATGTAATTATTTTGCAAAGCTCAACATCCAGACTAATTCTGGATTGTGCTTCTCTCTCCAGACATCACTAAAACTTGGAGGAATAGAAACGAGCACGTCTAAAAAAGATTAATCTTAAATTCCCTAAGCCCATTTTAGGGGTGTTGGTAGATGATGCAAAGTTGCATTTCTGCTTAGTAGTCTGGAATGTATTCCAGCTGGAGCCTGAAATGAAGATATGTACCTGATGCAATGACTATTGGGAAACATGAAGATAGTAACATAGTTGTCTCTCTTTTTCTAGATGTACAGAGTGGATTGTTTGCAGAGGGGAGGGTTGTTTTTTGTTTATTTGTTTTTGGTATGTTTGTTAAACCACCCCTTCCCTGGATATCTCTCAGAAATTATTTACCTTCTTACTCTAGTATTGGAGTCTAGAGGCAACCTCAAAACTGTCAACAAAATACATTGAAGCAACGCTTTGTTTTCAGTAATGGTATTTTTGCAATATACTTAAGAGCACACAGAAAATATTCATACTCCCATTAAATTTAACAAATTGATTTCCTTTTATGGTAAGATCACCCATCTAGTTGATCAAAGGAAACCAGCTGATGTGATCTTTTGGGACTTCAGCAAGGCTTTTGACACAGTTTCCCATAGGATTCTACTGGACAAAAGTTTAACAAGAGCAAGTGTCGGGTCCTGTACCTGGGATGGGCCAACCTTGGCTATATGCACAGACTGGGCAACGAGATGCTGGAAATTAGCCCCACAGAGAGGGATCTGGGGGTCGTGGTTGACATCAACTTGAATATGAGCCAGCAGTGTGCCCTGGCAGCCAGGAGGGCCAACCGTATCCTGGGGTGCATCAAGCACAGCATTGCTAGTCCGTCAAGGGAAGTGATTGTCCCACTCTACTCTGCGCTGGTGTGGCCTCACCTCAAGTACTGTGTGCAGTTCTGGGCATCACAGTACAAAAAGGATGTGAAACTATTGGAGAGTGTCCAGAGGAGGGCTACAAAGATGGTGAAAGGCCTAGAGGGGAAGATGTATGAGGAGCAGCTGAGGTCACTTGGCCTGTTCAGCCTGGAGAAGAGGATTCTGAGGGGAGACCTCATCGTGGTCTACAGCTTCCTCATGAGGGGGAGTGGAGGGGCAGGCACCGACCTATTCTCCGTAATCACCAGTGATAGGACCCGAGGGAACGGTGTCAAGCTGAGGCAGGGGAAATTTAGGGTAGTCGTCAGGAAGAGGTTCTTCACTGAGAGGGTGGTAACACATGGGAACAGGCTCCCCAGGGATGTACTCACAGCACCAAGCCTGCTGGAGTTTAAGAAGCATTTGGACTGTGCACTTAGTCACATGGTCTAAAATTCTGGGTAGATCTGTGCGGTGCCAGGAGTTGGACTCGATGGTCCTTATGGGTCCCTTCCAACTCAGGATATTCTATGATTCTAAACTTTCTTCAGTCTTTCATTTTCTAATCACTGCTAAGAAATGTTGGCTTATTCACATGCAATATCTGTGTTGTGTCAGGCAGAAATACATTTAAGTAGGGTAGATATTATTGAGATGCTCTGTGGAAACTGTAGAAATGGTGTGTGTGAGGTAAGTCTCTGGAAGTGTTCTGGATTCGTCTTATCTTTTGCTTCTTTGTCTTGCTTAGAATCGAGAACCAAGAAATTGTTGCTGAATATATGCCTTTTTTCTTCTCCCTTTACAATATGTGAGTCCTCTTTGGGACAGGTCTGATACGTGAGCATGCATCCACTTCAGATTAAATCAGATGAAATCTGAAGTATTATTTATTTCAAACAGTAATTGGAAGAAACAAACTTTCATCTAGTATAGGACTTGAGTATACTTCATAAAAAAACTGATGTCAATTCAAAAATACTTACAAAAGCCCAACTTGAATTCATAATAGTAAAAATGCTTAGCTTTCAGCTTGGCACTGAACAATGAAAAGTTATGTTGTATCAACTCAATATATAGAATGTATTTGATTTAAGGTATAGGACAGGAAAGAACAGTGTTACTAAGGTTTATCTTTGGCAGGCAACAGCACAATAAATGTTAGATCAAGAGGATTCCTTAGAATAACTGTTCTTTTGGGGTTTTATATTCAAATGTCACTAGCAAATTTGAACACCACTAATAAAGGAAATGGATAGTCATGAATACAGCAAATGAATATATATTTCTAGCCGTATACAGTCTTTGTGTTTTCATCTGTAAATCTTGCAGATGGTGAAGATCACAAAACAATGACTTGCTGCACATTTTTAAATGCTTTTAAAATTATTTTAGAGGTTTTGTTTGTTTGTTTGAGAGGGAAGGGCAAGGGGAAAAAATCTTTGCCTTTAAGTGGCCATAGAGACTAACTCTATACTGCTTCGGCTTTAAGTCTCTGTAGAGTGTAGGAGGGCACCTCAGAACTATGAGTATCCACTGCTTCTCCTAGCCAGCTTTATTGCAGTTGAATTTCTTTATTTTGTGCATGTTTGGACTAACAAGCCACAATTCTCTTCATAGTATCAAGCAATATATGAATAATGCTTTTGAATAATTTATTTTGTAGTCAGAAAATAATCACATATGGTAAATTCCGTGCTCACTTATTTGAGAGTATGGAATTCAGTAGCAAGACCTGAGTTTCGGTAATCTAGCTAAGTATCTTATAATTGTATATTTTGTTTTTATAATACTTTTACCTTGGAATATCTCTAAAGGACTAAATTAGCCATTGATTTTCCTTTTACTGATATTCTGCTCTACTTGTGGGCTTGCTTATAGCTACTAACAGTTCCATGACAGTTTTACAATGTCCAAGACATAGAGTATATATATTGTGTGTGTGCATGGAAGATACAAGGGTAAAACATATGATTTTATTTATAAGTGTGTATCATATATGCATGCGTGTAAATACCCTACCACATGTAGAACTGAGGAGGGAGAAACAAAGAATATTTTAGTGAATTGAAATGATAGGAGGATTTAGTAAGGCAGGGTAAGATTATGTAGTATGGAAATAGTGAGTTCTAGACAAGTCTTTAATCTCTTAAATGTTTACCAATTTTACTGCCCTGTCTGCTAGCCTTCCTTTCTGTTTAGCATGTGAAGAATGAGTGCATACAATTTCTATTTTCCATGAGTTTTCCATCACTGTTCTGATTTGTATGTCTCAAAGATTTTTGATTCACAACGGCTACGTTATCAATTTTAATCAATTGCTGAGGGATGATGCACGTTTGTGGTAAACTGATAAGCTACAGAGCAAGCAGCTCTGTAGGACACACCATCCTTTTTTTTTAATGCACCCTTCTTCCAGAGTAGCCGGACTGGACTCGTGCACTGCTTTCCCCTCAGGGCTGTACTTGAGAGCACATCTCAGGCCGTGTCCAACATAGGCTGACAGCTTCCTCTGAGGCTTTCTATAAGAGAGGCAACAGCAGAGTCCAGAGGACAGAGGACTAGACTGGAATTCGCATCTCGGCTTTTTTTCCTGAGCAGTATTACCAACCTGCAATATCCTTCCCCTTATCTTGAATAGATCACTTTCTCTCTCTGTATATGTTTTCCCTGTCATCCTTTGTTTTACCCATCTAGGCTATAAACTTTCCAGGGCTGAGCAATGTCTTCTCTTATTTTTTTTGCAGTCCTTAGAGCAGTGGATCTTCAGTTGCAGTTTAAGGTTCTAGATGCTCCTATAATACAAATAATAATTTGTTGTTATGCCTTGTAGAATATAAATGCTTCCAGGGCTTCCACTTTTTTGAGAGAGAGAGAGACTTTATATATGTATATATATACACACACACACACACATATATATATATAAAATGCAAACAGAAAAAGATACTTTCCAGAAATATGATTCTTGGAAATGCCTAAACTGTTTTAAGACTGGGGGGGAGAGGGGGGCTTAATTATGGCTCAGCTGCTTGGATGGAGTGTTTCAGCCCAAACAGTTAGCTTGTCAAAAGTGTAAGTGGCTCAAAATAGGATCTTAAACTGAGAAGTGCTAAGCATTGCTGGCTCTGCCTGCAAGTACAAGACAAAGCTATAAAGAAAATTGTGAAACTTCCTCAGCAGCTTTACGTTTGTGGATTCCACCAAAGCTGTTTAAAAACTATTCTCAGCAGGCTTGACTCCCTGCTGCTGCTTTCCTGGAAGCTGCGACATCTTGGGTCTGTACTGCATACCTTCCCCCTCTGCGCTGGCCCAGGTTTGGGATGCAGGCCTTCTTACCGTGTTGCAGGGGTGAGAAAGGGAGAGGTGGTGTTGGGGGGAGTGGCAGTTGCCTCCGTGGCTCCCTCCCGTGTTCTTGGCCTCATCACCAGGGTCTTTTGCTACATATCCAGCAGTGAATGCCTGAATACAATGCGGGCTGAACTTGTGCAAGCTTTTAAGATGGAAAAACTGGATTCTCTGCTATGATGTGTAATTTCACAGGATGAGCTTGTAAATAAAATCATACGTACAATTTAGATTCTAATGATATAGTAATATCCTGTAAATATATTCCTAAAGTGTCCATGTAGCTGGTTAAAACTAGTCAATGTAGGCAGCCAGCACAGACATTGGTAAACATGTATAACTGAAAGCAATTGTGTGTGACTTTGCACATGTGCAGCGAAATATATCGCTTGGGGTGGATATTGCTACTGTTCCAGCCATTTGATGGTCCCAAGGAACTCTGGCATCTTACATCAACCTCACAAATGAAAACGGGGGACAGTGTTGTTATACTGCTCCAGTTTAACCTGCAGTACATGCAACAACAGACAGCAAGGCAATTTTCAGTATTTAATCGTTGCATTAATTTGGCATTGATTCTGTTGAAAACTTGGACGATAGCTCTTATTATAATCTGAAAAGAAGTAACAGTTAAAACAAGTGGGTCTGCATGGAGACTGTGATAGACCATAAGAGAAGTAGTCAGTCAAAGAAATAGAAGGAAAAAAATAAAAAAGTACCTTTGTAAGATTATAAGGTTTACAATAAATGGAAGTAGATGCTAGAGAATATGTACTGATCTGAACATATTGATTCCTTTTCTGTTACAGCTAATAGATTTGATGTAGCAAAACAGATACAACACTGAATAGTAAAATTCTAGGGCTGATAAGGCTGATTCTAGGGCAGTTTTCACTTCTGTGCAACCATCTGGTTTAAACCTAACTTACTGAGGGGAGAGCTGAGTTGTTTCCTATGTGTTGTTGCTATGACTGCTTGATTATTGTTTCTGATACCTTAGTGTACCTTTTTATCATGAGTCTGGTTTAAAAATCAGATTCTGTACTGACATACAGTGATCAGTAAACATCCTTGGTAAGTCCTGTCAAAGTAAACAGGCCGTTAAGAGAAGACAGTGGTGCAATATTGTAAAAGCAGGCTCTGGTTCTAGTCTTAAGAAAATTACTACAAATTTGCTTGCCTTGGGATACTTGTATGTGCACTTAAAAAGTAATAATTATTAAAGGCTAGTGTAATGTTGCTATATTAGTTGAATTGTTTATTGGAACTGTGAACAGGATCCGGTGTCTCCTTTCTAGAAAAGTTTGTGTCTTTTCAGGCAGCATTGACATTGAAGTAAGAAATTTGTTGGGGTTCAGATGGTGCTGTGGGACCATTCCTTTACAGGAGTTGCTGTGGCACTTCAGTGTTTTAAAAATAACCAAATTAGTCTGTTGATTCCAGGTGAGAGATCAGTTGGAGACATTTAACTTGTGGGTTTTCTAGGCAAAATGGCTGTGGCAAGGCATGATTCACATTCTTCAGAAATGCAATTCACACTGTCAGTCTAAACTCCCTCACACTTGGAGCTTGCATGCCACTCTGAGCATCCCTGTCACTATTTGGGATGCTATATGCTATGTTCCACTCTTTGTTTTTTGTACGCTTTGTAGTATTTTCTAAATATTAGAATATACATAAGATTTTATTTTATACATCCCAGATCAATGCGTTTGTTAAATTAACAAAACTTTGAGGTCCCTAATCTGGGAGGATCAAGGCACAAGGATGAGAAATTCCAACCTGTTGGTGAAGGTAGGCAGCAATTTTAAAATAACCCTTAAAAAGTTGGCTCTGAGGGAGTTACACAAACGTT
The DNA here is from genome assembly GCA_011075105.1 of Heteronetta atricapilla. Lineage (NCBI taxonomy): Eukaryota > Metazoa > Chordata > Aves > Anseriformes > Anatidae > Heteronetta > Heteronetta atricapilla. Next base: position 82,935,304 of record CM021732.1, read on the forward strand.
TAGGTTTGTCTGTATAAACCAAAATAGATCTATATTTTGTAGGAACACTGTACTTGGTTGAGCAACTATGTGAAAGGATTAATAATTTCAGATAGACAAGTAAAAATGGCAATGACTGCTCTCTCTAAATCACAGGACACAATGTACAAGCAGACATATGACCCCGTATTTTATGTACTTTACTGGAAATTGCTCAGTTAATGCCACAACATCTGGCTGAAAGTTTTCAACAAACCAAATTTAAAGTTGTCATCATACACTCATTGCTATTGTTATTTATTGTTTTAAGTGTACTTGAGTTGAATCTGAACTTTCAAACTCATTTTGTGTCTGTAAAGTAGACTTTGAAAAAAATAAATAAATAAAAATACTCAATTGAGGATTTCTACCTCTGCTTCCTCTGCTTTATGTCAGGAAGAGACGGTTTTCTATTTTTCAGGCTTTTTTAAATGGTGTTTTTAATTCGTGTTATTAGTTGATATGTCAGAAACAATTTATTTCAGCATTTGTTTCTATGAAAATCCAGGTTCTGTTCTCAGGAACACACAAAGTATTTCTCTGTATGCAGTTTAGGGGAAAAAAAAATGTAATAAAAAGTGTAATACTTGGCCTTCTTGTGTCTGCACCTTGTAAAAACTAAATGGTAGTATTTTATTTTTATTTTTTTCTTAGAAGTGTTGGATAATACTTCTTACACTGTAAAATGATGAAGTAGATAATGTAAATTACTTAGGGAAAGTATTCTGGCATCTCAGATGCACACAATCACAGGAATGCCATTGAATTTTCTGAAAAAAACAGGTTGATTCTCATGAATCATATTAATAGTGTATTCTTTGTTTTGTTTTTGGTAGTGGGAAAAAATATTTTTTTCATGTTTATTACTATTTTATTCTTTGTCCTTCTGTAAACTTGACAATTCAGCTATACGTTTCCCTCCCTCATCTTGCCACTATTTTAGGTGTTACAGTTTTATGATCAGTTATTCACACAAAGGAAACTATGACATTGGTTCCAAGTCCATGTATATTATAAAACATAATTGTGCAGATTACATGTTAATTTGTTTTGTCTCAGATTTCATAGCATTACTTTCATATATTTCATACCGTTGCTTTCATATAGACATTTCAGGTGTCATATGATCTAGAATTTATATTTTTTGGTAATAAAAGAAAATTTTATTTTTCTCATGGGCTTCAACTAGAATGTCTTCACTCACCACTGCTGAAATGTGACTATCCTATTAACCTGAAGAACTGGACTTACTATACCAAGTACAGCATAATGCGAAGGAGCTGGACAGCTATGATTTTTGGGAACACTAAAATGCTCAGTTTTTAAAATATGTACAATTAAAACCCATTAAAAAGTAAATACTAGCCCACCTGTTGTATTTTATTTTTTCCACCAATGATGAAATTGGCGAAGTATCTACCACACTGAGCTCAACCCAAGGAACATGTGAAAAGAGCAATTCTCAAGAAAGCTGAAAGTGGTCAGTTAAAAGACTAATTATTTGAAGGAGGCATAGAGATCACTTGAAGGACATGGTTTTTGAGTGATGAACAACTGAATACAACAAAAAAGCAAAAAGGTCTTCCCTCTTCTGTGGGATTCTAGTGCCCTGTCATGGGGTTCTCCCCTCTGCTTGTTTAGCACTCTGGTTATTTACAGTATTAAGTATCCTTAGTTGTAGGATTGGGCAGGGAATATCTTATTAATGGTTAGTCCTTTCAAGTTGTGATTTGCTGTTGCAGCTTTTGTTGTTCACAATCTGCTTGTTCCAGATGCTTCTGGATGTATTTGCACTTTCTGATAATCAACAGGTTGATTGCATAGGTTGGCTATCTGTTTTCTTTAGCACATAAAACCTGTTTTGTTCTTTGGAACAGGTGGTTGATTATATTTCATCTGCTTTTGCCACAGCAAAGAGTTGGTTAACACTTACTACTAATGAGAGTAGAATAATAAGAATTGGTTAACACTTATGCTAATAGCTATCCATCTAGGAATAAGTGATGTTAACTGCTACAGACAGTGAAGAAATACTAAGGGTTTTTTTTGTGTGTGTGCTTTTTTCTTTTTTTTGTTTTGATTTTTGTTGTTGTTTTTCTTGGTCATTAAATATGTTTGAGGAACTCTCCATATTGAAACCATTCTTTGTGGGGATGCTTGGGATTTCAAAATATTGTAAAGAGGCTTTGAAGCCAGAAACCAAAATAAATAGAGATAAATAACCAGGAAAAGGTGATGTTCACTTAAGAGTTCTAAGGTAACTCAGGAATCAAATACCTGAATTTATAAGGGCGGTGCTTTGTAACGTCCCCTATGAGTGCTAGAGGATTTGAAAGTGCTCAGTTATACTGGAGAGATTTAAAAGGGCTGTCATGGATGTTCATGAGCTAGAGACCACAAGTCAATGCTAGGCAATTTGTTGAAACTATGTAAAATATAATAATTAGTGGATAAATAAATAAAAATTAAGTTTTGTGAAGACTAGCCCTTGTGAAAGGGAAGCCATTCATCATTTTGCTGCACTTTCTGGAAAGAGCCTATATGTTTCTGGTTGGTATTTACTGGATTTTCCTACAGATTTTAATAATGTCACTTCTTAGAGCTCTTAAAGAATCTAAGTCACCATCGGGTTAGGGGGAAGCTCTTATGTGAAAAGCTGCTTAAAATGTAAGAAAGAGACAATATCTGTAAGTGGTGAGTTTTCACTGTAGAGGTAGCTCACCAAAGTGACATCCAGTAGTGGGTGGGTGTTCACTACATCCATTAATGGCTTGGAAAAGGAAGTGAATAGTGAAAGGACATAGTTTTGTAAAGATGCCAAGCTAGTCAAGCTTAAAAAAAAAAAAAAAAAAGAAAAAAAAAAGTGGGAAAAACTGCAGAAGGATCTTGCAAAGCTGAGCTGTTGCATGCTGAAAATTTATGTGGATTAATGTAAAATGAAGCACTTGTGGAGAAGTGGGGTAAAACATCTTCACGTGTTAAAATGATCTCAGAATCTGCCATTTTGATACACAGAAGCAAGGAGGTGGGGAACAGATTGGAAAGTCTGTGAAAGAGTGGATGAAGCTGGGATCAAACCCAGAGTAAGGAGGAACAGTGTGAGAAAACAAGAGTGGTGTGTAATTACAAGCTTGAAAGGAAAGGTTCAAGAAGGCATGTCAGACAGACAATGCACAATGTCCACAGATCTTTAGAGAAGTGTCTAAGTGTGTGGTGTGTGTAGTATCTCCCTTGGGTAATGTGCTAAGTGTCATAGGTCCTGCAGTGACCTCTTTTAGACAGCTCTTCCCCTCTGATAACTTAGGTGGTCAAAAGCTCTGGTAACCTGAGGGAGGAATCTCATGAGAGTTTTGCTGTCCATCTGAAAAGGACAGAAGAAACAACTAGCCACAGCTCCCATCAGGAATACTGCTCAGGACTGCCAGACCACCAGACAGCTCTGCCAGTATCTTGCCAGAAAGATACTGTGTGTGGGGAGAGAAAAGTGAAGCAGTCACCTGCCCTGCAGACACACTTTGGCTCTTCATGAAAATACTGAGGAACTGTTTGATTGTCGTGCTCATCTTAGGCAGGGGTAGGTAGATCCAGCCACTCAAATGATAAGGCTTCCCTATCCCACTAAGTTGCTAGTTCAGCATGTAATGAGGATACTTTGTGCTCTTTCAGCAGCTTTCTGTTTAGGGGATACAGCTGTGAAAGGAGTCCCAAAGGGACTGTGGCACTGGTTCCCTAGTTCAGTCCTGGCTGCTAGACAACATTTGTGTCTCTGAAGAATCATCCAGAGATGCACCGCACAGTGTTGCATAGGTCCTGGAAGTATGCATTCTGCTCTCTGGCTCTTATAAAAGACTGAGACATGATGAGTAAAGAGGATATGTGCAATTTAGTATGATATATATAAGTAAGCTCCTTAACTGGAGGAATTAGTGCAGAAGTAGATTAGTCCTGAGATTACACCAGTAACAGAACTGTCTATCCTACTTCAGGTTCAAAGCCATGGGAAACATTAAGAGTAGTCAGCATGAATCATCTTGCAAATTAAATTTAAGTAGGTGTAGTAAACAGTCTATTTTGGCACAAAACCTTAGTGAATGACTTGCCTTAGACTTAAAGAGCTGTGCTATTGCCTTGCTATTTCTGTTTTTTTTTGTAATAAATGTGCCCTCAGATATTGCTGCCACTGACCTCATCTCTTGAACTAGGAAAATGTTTTTCTCTCATTACTGCTGGCGATGCTGGGGGGGAATTACTAATGGTGTGTGGAGGATTGATCCCAGTTGCCAGCTAAGCCCTCACTCAGTTGCTTGCTTGCCATCACTGCCAGAGCGATGGAGGAGAGAATCAGGTGCTTGAAAGAGAGAAGAAAAAACAGTGGATCAAGATCAAGACAGTTTAATAAATGAAAGAAAGAAAAACAAGTGATGCAAAAGCAATCGCTCACCACCAGCCAATCCCCAGGCAACAGCTGTTTTGGAGAAACTCCCTCTAGTTTTATTGCTGTGCATGCTATATACAGTAAGGTGTATATATACATACCTTTGATCAGTTCATGTCCACTGTCCCAGCTGCATCTTTTACCAGCCTCAACCTCCGTTCTGTGGGGGGCAGTGTGACAAACAGAGAGGTCTTGGTGCTGTGCAAGCACTGTTCAGCAGGAGCTAAAACAATGTTTTGGTCGCAAACCTAAAACACAATATCACCATATGAGCCGCTCTGAAGAAAATTAACTCTATCCCAACTAGACCAAGTACAAGGTGTCACTTAGAATCATAGAATCATTAAAGCTGGAAAACACCTCCAAGATCATCTGGTCCAACCATCACCCTACCACCACCATCACCCACTAAACCATGTCCCTAAGCACCAGATTCAACCTTTCCTTAAACACCCCAAGGGACAGTGACTCCACCACCTCCCTGGGCAACCCATTCCAATGTCTGACCACTCTTTCTGAGAAGAAATTTCTAATTTCCAACTTATTTCCAACTTATTAACTGGGGTGACTTGTGAATATAAATGATGACTGAAGAAATACAAAGTAAACATCCCATATTTTGCTAGTATCATCTTCTCTTATGATGTCTAGGTCGTACAAAATTTTAAGAATTTGCTATAGGAGTGTTTTTAACTTTTGTTTGTAGTTGTGTTTTGTTCTGAATGCTTGAGGATATTGGCATTGTCACTAAAATAAGAACTCTTGTTCCCTCAGTAACACTAGTAAACAGTATCCTCTTACAGGATTCCACAAATAGAACAATTTTGTTTGATTTATGAATAGACTTTTCAGCAAAACTGAAATCAATTATTGTGTATCTTCATGCTGAGACCTGTAGAATGTTGGCAGCAGTATGAATTTTTGTGTCTGTTTCTCTTTGTGATCATGTTGCTGACTCCAGCTGTGAAATATTTTCGTAAGAATTTTAGGAGGTTGTTCAGTTCTCAAGTGGTGTATGCTAACTGGAAAGAGAAAATTCTTACAGATTAAGTAGGTGGTTTTAATACCAGTGATGTGGGAACATACTTCAAGCTAGCATGTGTTTTATCTGTCCCAATTAATCACTTAGTTGCAATGATATATTGGTAGAGAAGGGGGTTGGGAGCAGTTAACTGACAGAGTACTTTGTCTTCACGAGTTGAGTCTGATCTTTAAATCTTCACACAACCAGCATTGGTACTTACTCAAGTTAAAAAAAAAAAAAAAAAAAAAAAAAAAGTGACATACAATTGGACATCTTTCTCTTGGCT
>CM021732.1:82941166-82953835 GCA_011075105.1 Heteronetta atricapilla
TCTATTTTTTTTTTTTTTTTTTTTTTTTTCTTTTTTTTTTCCAAAGCTCTCTGGGCTAAATGCTGAAGCTTTTCTCTTACGCACTTCTTTTGAGTTATTGTGCTAAACTCACTGGGCATGTTTTAGGAGTTTTTGTTTGATTTTAAGGAGGAAGGCTGAATAGTAATTCAAAGTACTTGAAATTCAAATTATTGTAGAAAGAAGCAAACAATCTCAAAGAGAATGGAGTCTCTGCTTTTTGGATAGCCCCTGTGATGGGCTAGCTAGAATACAAAAAAGAGTGCTGACTTGATCCTTCATATCCCTGGCCCCTTGTTGAGCTTAAGCCTTTACAAAGGTCTTTAAGATATTATGTCTCCTTTAACTAATCTGTTTTTTCATCTAGTAATTTCAACACAGCAGATACATGCTTTAGGATGTTGTGGTAACTACTTAAGCAATCAGAAGAAATTTTCTTCTTTGAGGTATTTGACAGGGTCTGTAAGATTTTCTTAGCTTCCTCTTGATTCATGGACTAAAGAGATTATAAACCTTTTTTTAAGAACACTTACCCAGGCACAAATTGTATCAAACTGTCAGCAAAGATAGGATAAAATGAGCCCTCGGTAAAAGAAATCTACAGTTTCACTGGCTCTGTGTGCAGGAGAAAGGAAAGCATGTCTTTACGTGCTTCCTATCCTGTTTCCCTACCACACAGCTGAAGGATTTAGTTTCATTACACATACGATGTGACGAGTATTTGAACTACATTACTGAAAAGTTTATTGCAATGTTAGTAGATAACAAATCCTTCTGCCTAGAGCCAGTGCTGTCTCAGTCTTCCATCACCTCTGTAGTTTGACGTTACCAAAGGAGTGCAAGAGTGTGATCTTCCTGCTGATGTTGATTCCTTGGATGTCTAAATTCTCAAGCAGTGACATTTTTTTTCTATTTCCTCCAGTTGGGATTTTATTCTGAAAACTTACTGAAAACATCCTGATTAGCCTAATAGTCGTATGTGAATAATAACTAGACTAAGTAAAGTCTCAAATGTTTGAATTGGTTTAGCAATGTATAATAGTGGAAATGACTATTTTGTGTATTTTTTTCTATATCTGCACCAAACTAGACTTGTGATGTATATAGAATTATATATAGGTAATAATCTGCAAGAACTGCCAGGGCTATTGCATTCTATGTTGTTCTGGCTCCTCATTTATACTCACTGAATTCTTTCCTTGTCAGGATGCCTCAGTGAATGCCATGAAAGTGGGTTGTAGATACATAGATACATAGATACAGTTCCAAACTTGTTACTTTTTTTTTTTTTTTTGTTTACCCTAGTTGTTGAAAGCTAGAGTGTCAGAGCTTTTCACAATGGTAAGTTTACACATAACATCTGTTGTTCATTCACAGAGAGAGAAATAGAGGTTTTCTATTGCAATCATGCAATTATTGTGTTGAAGAACATTGGAGTACTTTATATATATATATATATATATAATTAAAATCAGCTAGCAACAGGATCGGCATTAGTCTTTGCTTCTGAAATCTTGATGTGAGTCACAAATTATAAACACTAAATTTAAGTGTAGCCATAAACATACATTTTTTAGGTAAAATAAAAGCATTCAAATGTTTTCATTTTATGGTAAATCCCCATAATTTTGAAACAATAGCAAAAAAAAAATATATATATAAGAGCAAATTTTAATAGAAATAGTAGAAATGCATATTATTAAAAGGTAGTCACACTGCAATCTCTGTGTACAGTATATTTCTGTTACATGAAAGGAAGCAAAAATTATTTCTAGATGCGTAACTACATACTGGATTCTTTTGTGATTTAAGTGATTGGTTTTTATCCAAGGCTACTTCAGTGTCATTTATGGTTCTCCAGATTACCTCTTTGAGCCAAATTTGATTGCTGTGCAGTAAGACAGCATGACTTATACTTTTATAATGAATACTCATACTGATTAATGATTCACCATACAGGGAAAACTCACTGGGGAGTACATATTCCTTACTGCAATAACTTTTAATTAAGGAAACATATTTGGATTTTCTTATTCCACTGATTTGATGCAGTTGCCAGTGTAGTGGGTAATTTGGCTTTTACCATAGATTTTCTGACACTGGAGTTTTTTTTAAATGTATCTGTACTTTCTACCCGCAGAAGGGTGATGTAGCAGTAGACTATGGAAACAACATTAAGAAAGTGACTTTTCAATGAATGTCAGTCTAATATTTTTAAATATATCTTCTTTAAACAAGATTCACTTCTTTAAACATAGTTTACAAAACAACAAAAACCTATTAAAACAATTCAGTTCAAGTTGGAAAAGGAATTAAGAGATCAGTTTACAAATGATTATGCTGCTTTTTCAGTTCTAGGGTGGTTTTTTTTTTTTTAGTATTCTACATGGATGTGCTGATTGAAGCATGGTATTTCTGTTGTGGAGGAGGAGAGTAAGATCACTGAAAGGTAGATTAAGCTACACCATCTGACAAAGAGTGACAGCATGTCAGCAGTGAACTATGTCACCTAAATGCTTTTACCAGCGATGTCTTCATGGTTACACCATGTTCCCTATTTAGCAAATCCATGCCCAGTATGATTAAAATCTGTATAAAAGTGCATGTACACGATTAAGCTTTGAAATGAAAGCATAGCAGCTGATATCAACATTTCCATGAGCATTAATAAATAGAATAAACATTTTTTGTTTTACCTAGGGGGTTATTTATAGTATAAAATATACCTCTATGTACTTGTGTGTGCTCTGTGCCTGATTTCAGTCTGAACAGGCTTTTGCAATTTGACTTTAGAGTAAGCAAAGTTGGGTGTATAACCTCTGAGGTGTGAAACCCTTCTATGAGGAAGGGTGTCCACCATCTAACATCCATTGTCATCCCAAGGGTCACAAAAGGAATCTGGTCTTGCAATCTTTCAACTTCCAGTTCAAAATTTACTATTTTTACTGGGCATTTGTGGAACCTAGTCATAAAAAAGTTGTTTATATTTTTTCCACATGGCTAAAAATTTTCATGACACATCCATAAGAAAGGACTTAGATACATAAAACAGCTCCTCATTTATTTTTTAATAGAATTTCATGTGCCCAAGAAAGGGCTACTATCAGCCCCATAACTATGTCCCAGAAAAATCTTTAAAACTCACTGGAAAAAGCTGTTACAGATGTTTAAAAGAAATACAAGAGATATAATTAAAAATAATTTTGAAATTTATATTCAGTGCTTAGTTTGAATAAGTATTTAAAAGTTACTGAAACCTCTGTTTTCCAGTGGATGTAGAAGATTTTAGAAAGATTTTAAACTCTGCTGGCTGATTTTATTCAATTTTGAAAAAGAAATTTAGAAAAAAAAAAGTTGAAATCAGTTGCTATCCTGAAGGAGATGGATTCTTTGGCAGTTAGGTACAGGTTATGGAAATGTAGTGGGTAGATAATGAAGAGTGAAGTGTTGCTGAAGTTGCTGTGATGGGGGAGTTAAAGTAACCAATATATCTATGTAAGATGGGGAATTTCTCTGATTCTATTATGCACTGAGCAGTATTTTTCTATCTGTATTCCAGAAAATATAGTGGAATTCAATTATGTAGCTTGGCACTTTTTTTTTTTTTTATGGTTATCTGTTTTACCATAGTTGTTATTGGTTACTTCTATTTCTTATTTTGCTCAGTCCATTTTAAATTTTTTTATACCCTCCATTACTATACTTAATAATGATTTAACAGGGATATTAACCTGCTGACATTTTATACAGCTGTCGTTAGGTCATGAGATGATCACAATGATAGCTGTTGATTGTAGGCTATATTCTAGTAGATTGTTTCCATGAGTCCAGGAAACCGTGCCATCACAAGATCAATAAATAAATAAGAAATAACCACGGAATCTCAGAATGTTTAAGGCTGGAAGGGACCTCTGAGGGTCATCTGGTCCAACCCCACTACTCAGGCAGGGACACCTAGAGCAGGTTGCCCAGCACCATGTCGAGGTGGCTTTAGAAGATCTCCGAGGAGGGAGACTCCACAGCCTCTCTGGACAACCTTTTCAGTGCTCCATCACCCACACAGTAATGATGTGCTTCTTGGTGTTCAGATGGCACTTCTTGTGTTCCAGTTTGTGCCCGTGGCCTCTTGGCCTGTTACTGGGCACCACTGCTCCATCCTTTTCTGCACCTTTGCTTCAGGTATTTATGTTAAGCCCTCCTAAGCTTCCTCTTCTTCAGGCTAAACAGTCCCAACTCTCTCAGCCTCTCCTCATAGAAGAGGTGATCCAGTCCCTTGACTATCTTGGTAGCATTCATTGGACTCTTTCCAGTATATCTAGGTTTTTCTCGTACTGGGAGCCCAGAACTGGACACATATTCTAGGTGTAGCCTTGCCATTGTTGAGAGGAAGGAAAACGTCACTTGACCTGCTGGGGATACTTTGCCTAATGCAGCTATTAATACTATTAGCTAATGTAGCAGCAAGGATACATTGCAGACTCATGTTCAACTTGGTGTCCACCAGGACACATCTTTTTCTACACAACTTCTTTCCAGCTGGGTGGCCCTCACCAAATACCTGGGGTTGTTCCTCCCTGGGTGCAGGACTTTATGTTTCTTGTGGAATCTAATTAATCTTACTGTCTAATTTTCTTGTTCAAGTCAAAAAGAGTATGTGGGGTGTGGTGGGTTGATCTTGGGGTGCAGCCAGGCCACCACACAGTCATTGTCTCGCTCCCCTTCTTCAACAGAAAATGATATGGAAAAGCCAGTGTTGTCACCTCCATGGTGGAAAGCTCTTACCAATTACTGTCATAAGCAAAACAGACTTGACTTGGGGAAAATAAATTTAATATACTGTCAAATAAAAACAGAGTAGGATGATGAGAAAGACAAAAATCAGAATACACTTCCCCCGGCCTTGATAAGGTGGGTCTGTTGGAGCTGGCCGGAACAGGCTGGGTCTGGCATGGGGCAGCCCCTGCCCCCCCTCACACAGCTGCCCTGCAGCCCCCTGCTGCTGCCTGGTTACCTGCAGCCCATATGTGGAGATAAGATGTTTTTGTTTGGATGTATAGCTGCTTTTTTTTTCCCCTCTATGAAAACTGAGGTGAAATTTTCAGATAATCTTAGAAAGACAATTCTCTTTGTGTGTGTGTGTGTGTGTTCAAACTCCAAGTAGAATTTCAGCAGTGATATTAGGTACAGGAATAATGAATTATTTATGTCTGACTTCCAGTATGTTCCCAACAGGCTAGTAGTATTTTTCCTGTTCATCTATCTATGATCATCCAAGATTTAAATTTGATTCTCTCAGGAGCATGTATATGCTCTGACTTACAGAATCTCATTTGTTTTTCTGTGACACTGGTATGAAATAGTGCTGCTGTTGTGGAAATTAAATACAACATATTTATTTTACATTGTGGTTATTCAGCTATGGTGTACATTGTTAGGCTTCTTATTTTTTATTTTTATTTTTATTTTTCTTCTACTTGCTCTTTTTCCATTTGTTTTTAGTGCTGAGTGCCCTTGTATGTCAGTTAAAAGCTTATCATCATCAAACCTAATTTGTGAGAGAAGATGAAAATAATTGGGGGGCGGAGGGGGGCTCTAAGAAAAGGGTCCAGAGCAGAAGGAAGGGTATGGTAGTCATCCTATATGCTAGTAATTTTTGAAGAGGACTGATTAAATAATTCAATTTCTGTGTCCATTATACATGTGACACGAAGCATGGAACTTTATTTGTACTAGGAAAAGCTCACATTAAACAGTAAAGCAAGCATTCTGCCAGAAAGGTTGGTGGAAATCTGTGACAGACTGAGGAGGCCATGAGAGGCTTCAGCAAAGGATGTTATGAAGGACTGATTATGTGTCTTAAATATTCAAGATTAGTTGGGCAGAAAAAAAAAAAATATCTACAGTGTTGAGGAGGTTTGGCAGTGGGCTAGGGAACTTGGAGGTCCTTTTCAGCTGTATTTGCTGTAATTCTTCAGCACTAACAATTTTAAGTCCATTAAGATCCAGGAATGTCCAATTTCTTTTACTGAAGACCAAGTTGAATTAAAATATGTACCTAAACTGATCAGGTGGACTGATGCAAATGCATGCCTTTGCTCCCTTAAGTGTTGAGTGATGCTATTGCTGCTGATGCATGTACGATTTTTTTGAACATAACTATCAATATCTTCATACAATAGCTTCTCAGTTATTATTGAAAACACATTCTCTGTTTTCTTTCTGCACATTGTTTCTCTTATAAATTTGTGTAATACAAAAATGCTAAAACACAAAATACTAAAACCTCAGCTGGATAAAGTCATGCTGAAGATTCAATGTCATTATTTAATTAAAATCAATTTGTTGCACTCTTTCCATCTCAAATACCTGTAGTAATAAACTGAACCAATGGCATAGAAATTAAAAATTATATTTTGTCCAAAATAAGTGTTTTATTGGGCGCACAACACATTACTTTTAACATCAGGCACATTGCTTGTGATTTCTCTGTTTCTAGCTAAACAGGACATGCTTTTTTTTTTTTTTTTTTTTTTTTTTTTTTTTAAATCATTTTTCAAGCTCCAAAGAAAAACAAACAAAATGAAACAAACTGAAATCCTGGAAACATGAAGTGGCTGTATATTAGCTACTGTTCAGTCCAGATTCTGAGCCTATTTGATTGTTGCTATAAGCTGTACTTACAATTTATTGAAACGGTTGTGTTACCAGTTTTTTTCCCACTTAAATTGATTTTTGCAAAATTTCAAAAACTGCTTTAGCAACATACAGTGTTCTTTGGTGGAAACAAAATGTTTACAATCTGCCTGAAAATTATAATTAAAAAAAAAGTTGAATATGGTTCCAAAAAAAAAGTTCAGGATAGAAACACACTGTATCACACTGATGTAATCATTCTGAGCACAGAGAAACGGCTGTTGTCTTATCAGTAGCATCTTTTAAGGTCACAGGGAAGCTTCCCCATTGATCCTTGCTGTCTCTCACACATAGACTTTAAATATTTTGGAGTGCTTGTGCTAGGCAACTATTTTGTGTTGCAGGTAAATGTTTTCCAGCAACTCATGCAGGCTCATTTTCCCCCACATTCCTGAAAACCTAACAGCAGTAGAAAACCACCAGTCCTTGGTCAGCCTCGTTTGACATTGCTCTTGGAGAGTGTCACAGGCCAAAACCAGTCCTGAATCCAGGAATTTTTCTTAATTAGGTATATTGCCAATTAACATAAACTTCAAATTATTGATTCTAGTATTGAGAAACAGAGAAGACAGCTGGTTAAATGAAAATGTGGAGAAGGCACCTCTTTTCCCCCTACCCTGATGAATCCAATGATGAGTCCCAATGCTACCTGTTAGACTCCATCCATTAGGTGAGGTGATGGGTGAGCTCCTCCTACAGGGCTCACCCTTGCAGCAGTCCCTCCACTGAGCATGCACACATGCATGTGCACACATTCATTCATACACCCTTTCCCTCCCCAAAAACCCTACTTATGTATCTGAAGCAATTACGTTACCAAACCTAAAAAATCAGTATTTACCACTTCAGTTGATTTGCTTACAAAAAGAGTCATATAGAAATATGTAGCTGCTTTAATTAAAAATAATATCTTCTGATATATAATCTTGTGCTTCAATATGTGAACTACAATCTAGCCTGAGATTTTTCTTAAGAGAGAAAAAAAAAAAAAAGTTATATTTTATAGAAACATGGGATTTGAACAGCAGGGTGGAGCAAAGGCAGGAGTTTTGCCATTGATGTGAATGATGACTTCTGTGCACGTATTATCCCACTGATGACATCCCAGGGAATTTCCCTGCTGCTCTTAAGGAAGGCCATCCAGCTGGCAGCCCGTGGGCTGGTTTTGTTCCAAAAAATAATTCTGTCCATATCCCACATGGGTCTTTTCTTGTCCTAACTTGCTTGTGTGTAAGATGCATGCTACTTCTCTGCTCATGTAGTTCTGGGAAGTGGCATGACTTTTGCTACTGAGGTGTGCTTGTAGTGGTATTTAACTAGAGGTACTACTCTATAGCTTAGCCTTCAGAAAGATACATCTTTCCGCAGTCACCACAGTCATTCTTTTAAAAATAAATAAATAAATAAATAAAAATATTTTTTCTTGTAACAGGTCTCAAAAATGGCTTAAGAACTGTTGTGCTGTTTTTTTTTTTTTAAAAAAAATACTTTGATAAAATACTGTCAAAAATATAATAAAAATATAATAAAGTATTGTCAAAAACACCTTTTAGACTAGAATGAAGATATAGTCACCTTAGGCCCATGAAATAGTCATTCAATTTAGGAAGTTCTAGGAGCACTAGAACTTTTATACTTCTCTTGTATGTTTTGTTGGTTTACTGTTTGCAAAGCACTTCATGATTCGTTACTTTCATGATATGGTAATTTTGTGTTGGATACTGCTACTGGAATACTATACAAAAATCACATATATAAATGATCTGAATACTCTCCAAATATATTGTCATGAGTATTTAAGAGTAAGGCTGGGAGATCTTTTAATATTTTGTTTTGAAACCATTTTAAAATGTATTCATGGTTTAAAATAAGTTATATATTAATTATGTCTGTATTAGACAACATATGCATGTATGTTCTACATTTTCCCTTAAATTAGTATTATTATTCTCATGTGCATGTGATTTCTGATATTTATGGATATTGGCTTTCTTATAACAAAAACATTATTTTGTTTTTCCATAAATTGCAGAAGCTATGCCTGTGCCAGACCAGCCCTCGTCTTCTGATAAGACAAGTTCCCTTAGTCCTGTGTTGAACACATCCAATGGCGATGGCTCAGAAACTGAGACAACCTCTGCCATTCTAGCTTCAGTTAAAGAACAGGTATGCAAGTGCTGCATCTGCATTCTATAAGAGAATAATATGCTTTAATGGTTTTACCAGGGATTCCATAGATGGTATATGAATTTCATTAGCAAATGCAAATTGCAAAGAATGTGAAATATTTCTTCACGTCAGTGTGCTTCCATGTACTGTCCTATGATAGATGCAATGTAATTGAACTGTTCATTTTATTCTGCACATTTACTCATTGTGAACGGTGCTTTTGAAAGACGTCTGCTTTGCTTGTTGGCAGTCTGCATGTGGAGTTCCAGCGTGTAGGCATGGCATAGAAGAACTACCAACAAACAAATAGCTTTGAATAAATGTTATTCTAGACTTTTTAGGGAAAAAAAAAAAAGAATATGAAGATTATTAAATTTAAGATATGCTTGTTTATGTTTTTATTGTATGTACAACTTGACATGAGATTGAGGGCAAAATTGTGTATAGACAGAGGTTTTTGACCTTAGTAGGTTAAAACCAGAACTAGTAGAAATCTTTGAAGGAAATACCTTTTATGTGACACTGCATCATTCTAGAAAGAAGGGTTTGGACATTTTTATATCAATTTTGGTGGGCTGATTGCCTCAGATTTTGCTTAATGTCTCTTTGTACATGAGGAGATGGTTGGTATTCTAGTTTGTGAAAACAACTGATCCCCACTACTACCTCATTTGCCTCAGCAGAAGCAGATATCCTCAAGGGACATATGATGATGGTTGCTTTTAGTCAACTTTATCTTGCTAAATTGTTCCTTGCGTTATAAAGTAGTGGACTTACCTGCCTAAGATATTCACTGCTACTTGAGTGATATTAATACATGGATTCACTTTATGATATCTAATACCATTCCAGTCATTGACCTTTACAAAAAAAAAAAAAAAAAATGTGACCTTGCTCTTATTTTTTTCTGTTTGATACATATCAAGTATATCTTTCAAGTGTTAGAAGCTATTTATATTTTCTGTTTTTTGTTTTAAAGGCAAGTGCAAGGAAGAATGGTTGTAAAGTGGAGTTTTGTCTTGGGAGTTATGGCATGCTGTTGTATTGGGTTTACCATGGTTTAAATGTTTTTAATGCATGTTTTCTTCTAGGGCAGTAGTGTTACCTGTGCATATGATTGTGTTTTAAAACCATTTAAGACCAGTGTTTCAGCCTGTGGTACTATGTTATTTACCAAGGAAAGTATCTGCCTTAGCTATTGACTTTCTGATGTTGAAAGAATGTACATGGAAGTTACATGGGTAGAAGATAGAGTGTACCTGTCCATTGAAATGTGAAACACAGAACGGAATAGTGAGAAGTATTTTTCTGTTGATGAGTTTTGTGATGGTGCAGCTGAATTATGCCTAGTCATGTATTTTGCAATTGAACAACCAACCAACAAACAAAACAATAAATCAGTGCAGTGAGTACTGGAGGGAATTGTTACTGAATCCACTGTCCAAAAAGGATTTTAATTGGAAAAAAAAATCAAAGTTATTTCTGATTCCTGTGAACCACAGCAAAAAGGAGCCTGCAGGTAATGAATACTGCACTCCCTTACCACTAAGAACAGCCTAGACAGCTAACTGAAGGTACTGCTGACTAACAAGATAATGTATTGAATCATTGTGGTACAGGGCATACCAATTTGACAGGTGTTATTTTAAGTGAACTTCCTTCTTGATAGGTGATCTGTCCTGAAGCTGGAAGAAGTATATACTAAGCTCAGAAATGAGCCTGATTTTTCCAGGGATGTTAATGCATTCCTCAGAGTATATGGTTACTTCAGCAAAGTCAGTTTGACATGCTTCTACATTCAGCCACAGTACTGGAAAGCCATGTTACTCTAATATTATCTTTCTACATTGTAGTAAAGGTTTAGAAAGAGCAAATGTCTGTTTGTTTGTTTGTTTTCCATAATAGTGTATGTTTTGACAGGCTTCCATTAGTTTCATTGGAGGAAAAATTGGCCACCATTCCCATGCTGCAGGCAGATGAAATGCATTGTGTTAATTCAACATTAGGAGAGTAGATGAAGGCTCTGTCTGTTCAGATGGCTATCCCTTGTTTTTTAGAAGAATGAATGAATGGCTTGACTGACTGGTATGTGATTTTGCTTTGATTTTGACGGTAGCCAAAAATAAACCTCGAGTTTTAGAAATACAAACACAGGCAATTTTTCAAGCTTTGCTAGTAAAGAAAAAGAATATTGAGTTCATAATTCTTATGTTTGGATGAATCAATTATATAACATTTTCTTTGTCTGTGCTGATTCTTAACTTTAAAAAGTTACATTACTTTAGAATTATCTTGAAACACTTGTGGCAACTTCATATGCTATTTCTCATGAAATATCTAGGTGGTTTTGAGTGACTGCAACAGAGTAAACTGGCATTTTTGATATTGATGACTGTAATGGGTGCTTCTAGAAGGCAGGATATGTAAAACAAGGCACAGAGAAGATGTCATAGGTGCTATATTTGTTTTACTTAAATTTCCTATGTGAAACAAATACTTCATTTGGAAAATCTGTAGTTTTGCTGTGCTCCTTGCTTTGACATATAAGGCATTTCTTTTGTGTTTTAACCCTGGACAAGCACACTGGATGGCATTCAAGTTTCAGACTTTTAAGAAACAATTGAGAAGAAGTGATGGATAAACAGTGTGAACCCAGGTTTTGTCCCATGTTTCTAACTCCTAAAAAGTCAACAGACACTGCTGAACATGAGGTCAGAATAATACACCATATTTTTAAGAGATCACAAGATGCTAGGCAGTGAACTTTAGCTTAGGTGTTTTCAAGCTGTTCCCATAAATAACAACTTTTGTGGGTTAAGAACATCTGTGAAAGTGGTTTTTTGTTTGTTTGTTTTTTTGTCAGAATACTGTCTTTTAAGGAGAAAGCATCAAGTACTCTTAAAATCACTAGACAATTTCAGTTTTCCATACTGGATAAATTGTGGTCAAATATCTGTATGAAGAAAGACTTATCCTTTATTATGATATAGTGGCAAACACATTTGGCAAAACATTTCACAGGCTATAGAAAACATTATTAGGCCATTTTTTTTTTCTGCAGTGTCATCTGCTTTTATATCTGTAAATATGAGAACAATTCTTCCACAAAATGAGATGTGATTTTATGATTTCTGAGAACATATATGATAGATGCAACTAGAAGAATTTATTTCTTTTGGGAAAAGCATGGTATGTTTCTGGCTGGGAATTTTCATCTGTGCAAGAGACTTTTGACCCCACTTGGTGATAAAAGGTTTGTGGGAAGAGAGCTGTCCGTAATGCCATTTTGAATGTAGAAATAGCTGCTGGAGAACCTTTCGAGTAAATATGTAGCTAATGCTTTTCCTGGAAGTCTGTGGTTGCCAGTACTTCACTTCTTGGTGTAGAAAAACAGCTCTCTTGGAAGCTGAGGAAGAGTGTAGTGACAGTGACCTAGTAGAGGCTTGTTATGGCAGTTTTTTTCCTTTTTTTTTTTTTTTTTTTTTTTTGTGAATATGCTTGGAAAACATGAGATAAAATAATTTCCTAAGAGCATGAGAGCTCTTGAAGAACTGACAGCTATACTCCATGCAGAAATAGTCTCATATATTTACATTGTTTTTTTTTTGTGACTCATGTTTAGTTTCTTTCACCATCTTAGTAGTAGCCTGTTCCAGAGAATCATAGAATCATAGAATCATAGAATATCCTGAGTTGGAAGGGACCCTTAAGGATCATCAAGTCCAACTCTTGACACCGCACAGGTCTACCCAGAAGTTCAGACCATGTGACTAAGTGCACAGTCCAATC
>CM021732.1:82953845-82974317 GCA_011075105.1 Heteronetta atricapilla
GTCTTCCCCTCCAGGCCTTTCACCATCTTCGTAGCCCTCCTCTGGACACTCTCCAACAGTATGATCAAGTATCAATCAACAAATGATTGATTAATATGTTCTTTAAATCATATTGCTGATTTCAGAGAAAACAGATGTCTCTGGCTTTGCAATGGTTACTGATGGCTTTTTTTTATTATTATTAAAAGGATGAAAGAGTAATCTCTAGGGTTAAACCTCTCCCAGATTTGTAACTTAGATATTTTTTTCTAAAGTAACTTCTGATACTTTAAAATATTTACCAATATTATTGTTAGTAATCTACCTGTTTGTCAAGAAATTCTGGCTGAAACTGGCCCCAAACCAAATAAAAGGCAATAATGACTTAGCGTTGTAATGCATGTCAGTATTAAATGAAGATAATAAATATGGCTTACATGAACTTGTTTATTAGGTATTAATACTTTTTGGAAATGGTTATATGTGTTATGCACATTTTATATATGTAAGTAAAACTGCAGATAAAAAATGGCTCTGAAAGTTGAAAGATTTCATTTATTTTCTTGGTTCTGCCACATTGTTTATGCCATGTCTCTATATCGTGCTAGAAGTTTCAGAATGGAAATCATGAATTTAAGTGAATGGTTGAATTCAGACTATTTTTTCTAAGGTTTTAAAGACAAAAGAGTGTTAGGGAATCATTTAGTCTGACCAGCAGGTCACTTCATTTCATACAGTCATCCAAGTACTGAGCTGCAAATCTGATCACAGAATGACTTTTGCAGCTGTTTATCCTATTAAACTGAATGCCATATTGTAATGCATAATATTCACCAAAATAAAATCTCATTATAGGAACCAATAATTAGTGTAATAACCTGAAGTATTCTGTAGCTTTTCTAAATGGGTTCAATTATGATACATTCATGTCTTTCTTGACCTCAAACATCAGACTCCATCTTTGCCTTTACAAGTTTTGGCAGCTCTATTTCAGACCCAGGCTAATTATATTCAATTTATATATTTCTTTCACCATCTCTCTCAGTTGCATGCCAATGTATTCACTTTCTTAGCTATAGAACTCACTTGTTTCCAATGGAGTTTTGAAATATTTCAGAGATACTGATCTCCCTTTTTGCTATCTTTACTTCTCATTAATATTACTGACTTTAGATGTTAATACAGTATAACAGGAACTTGACTGTATATGTTTTGAATATCACAAGTATATATACAGCAGACACCATTTTTCTAAGGTGTGGGATGGACCATTTACTATTGAAATTTGAGGCTGTGTGAGTACAGCTACTACTTCCTAGAAACATCCTCAAATTAATGGCATGGTGTTTGAGATGCGCAATTCCCTTTACTGGGGTCAAGTGCAGAAGTTTTGAAGAGAGGCATCACAGTGGCTGGTGAAGAAGAAAATCATTTCATATACTTTGTAGGATTCTTGAGTTCTTGATTTAATTTGGTTCTGTTTTCATAGAGCTCTGTGGAGCAGCCATGGAGCATTCATGTTGTGCTTCTCAGACAATGGCAGTGTAACAGGAGTAAAGACCTAAACAAGAAATTGCTTTTCAGAAGCCTGTATTCTGTAAGGCATCCCAAAGACACAGAAGCTATACACAATGGAGTATAAAGAAACTAAAAATTACTTTACTGAAAAAGTGATGGAATGATAATCCAAAACACACATTTTGCAGATTGTTGGAGATGAGCTAGGAGTGGAAAAGCTTCTGCGAAGATTTAGTGTAATGAAGGATATTGAGAGAATATAACCTCCCAGCAAGACCGTCTTTGAGGAGAAGGAAGAAAGCACCAATTAGGAGAATAAAATTAGTTAAATATTATGCTATTTTAACTTAATGTTGAAAAATTAGTAATTTAAAGTCAAGAATTTCAGAGAAGCTGGGTAAAATACTACTTAGTGACAGCTCAGTCTAATGATAATTTAAAACACTATTAAAGGGCATTGTAAAGGCAAAATATTCTTTGTTACCATGCAGCCAGGATTTGAATGCACTTTTTCTGATCCACAAGCACTTCTGCCTCAACTCATTTTTTGTCATTAGTAGAAGGATTTCAAACTTAGAATAAAAATACCCTAAGAAAGCAACATAATAATGAGCTCTGAATTGGAATTTTAATATATTACATTTATAACAGTTTAACACTTCTGATCTTTCTATCTGATATCATTATCTTTTTTTTTTTTTTTTTAATCTAAAATATTTTCATATCTAAGCTCAAGTATTAATCCATGCTAATGGCATAGATTCTCAATCTTACCTTGAAGTCACTGTGAAGACCCAACTGAACTTGAAATGTTCAGGAGTGGTTACTGAACTTGTGCTGAATGAAACACGCATTTATGCAGCCATGAGGGGAATGCTGCTGGGGAGCTGAACGACTTGAAAACAACTCTTCAAAAAGACTAGAAGGCATCTTTGTGATAAGGAAAGTTGAGTTGTTTTGCTTTTTTTTTTTTTTTTTTTTTTTTTTTGAGGAGGGAATGGTGATTGGATCAGTTTTACTATTTCTTTTCAAGACCTGGGCTTTTTAGCAAGGCTGCTGTAAAAATATACTTCAGACTATGTTTTAACTTCTTCTTTTTGCAGTGTTCAGAATGCTTCAGAAAGTCCAATGTTTAAATCTCTGTTTAAATGTGCAAAATGTGCAGGGTAGCGGGAGATTTGGGTGTGCCTTCCCCACCTCTGCCACATTTCCTTATCTGAAAATTTTCAAAGTCATGCTTCTGTATATTTGATGGTCCTCTGATTTATCTGGTTTTGGTATTTTTCTCCTACTATGCTTATTAAGCAAAATCAGTCTACATCAGTTTTTATTTGCATGAAAATAAGAGTTTGTAAGGCTCCTGGCTTTCAAAGACAGAATACCTCTTCTACAGAGAAAAGAAAGTGCTGTTAAAAGACTAAACTGGTAACACTTCAGTTAGTGATTGTTTTAATTTATTGTGTCTTCTCTGGAAATGAAGGAAAAACAGTAAAAGAACTCTCCGGGTCCCATAGTGACCCTTCTCCTTTAACTTCCCCTTGTTAGTACTGTTCAGGCAGCTTAGTTTTAACTTCAGTTTTGAAAAGAATTTTTGAAGGGGATTTAACTTTCATCATTGTTTTATTTTTATTTTTATTTTATTTTTTGTTCCTTTTATATCATTTTGAAAACTTGAATACTTCCATTGTGCTTTCCCATCTGTTTTTGTGTGTTTTGTCACATGATGGCATTTTCCTTGATGCATTTACTGCTAAATGGAACTCTATCTTTCAGTGGGTAATTTAAATCTTTTTTTATTCTAAGAAAAATCTGCTTTAACGAGTATCTGAACACTATGCATATTACGCTTTGATAAAATATGTTACAATTCTGTTTATCCCCAAATGATAAAAACTAGAACCCAGCAAATGCTACGCTAAGTTTAAAGGTAAAATAAATCTACACTTGAGAGTTAAGGTGCATTACTACCCAAACATGTTTTAACCTTGTCTTTTACTCACATAGTGATGATAATATTGAAAAAAATTAAAATCACATGATAAGCTATTTTTAACAATGTGTAGTATGCACTTACCTTTTTTTTTCCTTCCTTTGTAGTGAAGATGAAGTGTATCTCTAAAATTTCTGGTGACAGAAACTTATTCTACAGTTGCCTCTTATCAGAACATTTCCATTGTGAAGGGATAAGAGACCAGCAAAAGAATTTAACCTTTGCTAAGAATTGTCACAGCTTTTAAAATTTATTAATTCATAATTTCTACCCCCCTCAAGTATAAATTGCAGTTTTGGTGGAAGGTCACTCACTTTGTTTCAGAGGGTGATTTTACTTGTGTAACCTATAGTGTGTAACAGTGGAGCCACACTGGTTTTGCATGTGTTTCCTTCTACTCTTTGTACATATATTTTCCTCTTCTGTGCAAACAGCAAATCCAAATTCTAAGGCCCAGGGCCGTTTTTTTTCTGCTGTTTTTATTTTTAAAGACTTTGCTGGAAGATTTATTTATTTTTTTATTTAAGGGAGAGATGAGATGAGATTATATGTACTTAAATGTGGAAACCTGTCT
The DNA here is from genome assembly GCA_011075105.1 of Heteronetta atricapilla. Classification (NCBI taxonomy): domain Eukaryota; kingdom Metazoa; phylum Chordata; class Aves; order Anseriformes; family Anatidae; genus Heteronetta; species Heteronetta atricapilla. The sequence goes on from CM021732.1 coordinate 82,957,907, forward strand.
TCTGGGATATTGTTTTTGTTGGTGTTGAGACCTTGTCACAAGCAATACTCTCTGACCACATTCCTTTGGATATTCCACATGTGGAGGGCTTAACATATAATATCAAGCTTAATTAATTTGAAGTTACTTGCAGTTGCAGAGGATTTCGATTTAGTGCAGTGACACAGCAGTGCACTCCAATTACAATTTAATTAGGAGTTACACTTATCGGAGTATAGCAATTACAGTACAGATAACAATATAAATATGAATCATTTTATCTAGAATATGCTCACCACCATGATGCTGAGCACCCACAGACATCAGGAAGGAGTATGTGGGTTTGAAGCAGCTGAAGCTCATAGCTCTTTTCAGAGCCCTTTGCTTGTTGTTTGATTTTGGTACCTTGTGTACAGTTTAGCCACATACATCCTCCCAGTATTGGTCCAGTCACATTGTTATAGCTGTAAGGTATAACTTACTGGTTATACCTTACTGCCAAACTGGTGCCCCACTTTTTATCCCTTTGTGCCTGCACTACACTACATTTTTTTTTCACTTCTGAGGCCACTGCTACCACTTCAGGCCTGTCTCTCATCATTGCAGTGGCATTAAATACCTTACTGTACACAGAAGAAACGCTTAATACTGCGATCTATATAAACTGTGATCATAACAAATTAGCCATAGGCACTTGCTCAATTACAAAAATTGCAGCTACAGCTAAACCAAGAAAAACAAAGCTGCAGGCAGGCCAAGCAAATTTCAGACAGAGAAATCCTGACAAGGATCAGTCCCGAGCTCTTGCGAGCTTGGTGCCATGCTGAACCGTTTTGTTAACATCGTTCATATGAAGCTGCCCAGCAAGCTCAGCACACATTCCTCCCTCTCAGCCCCAGGGTGAGCTGCTGTGCAAGGCCAGCAGCCGCTGGGCAATGAGGCTCTTGGGACAGGTGGGGTGGGCTCAGCTCTGCTGGCCTGCCTCCTGTTTGTACTCTTGCATTGCTGCTTCATCAGCTCAACTGTAGGTGGAATCACAGCAGGCAAAGTCACTCGCTGAGGGGATGGCTGGGCTCTACAGCAAAGCATCTAACTGTGCTAAACACCCAGTTCTTCATTGCTATGTTTTGCATTGGTCTGTTTCTGTGCATAAGGGACAAGCAGTTGCGCAAACAGTTGCAATATTTTGCTGGTCTAGAGGATTTATATAAAACAAAGGCACCCCTGTGTTTCCTTCAGTTTTGAGGTGAGTTTAACTTCCTTTTCAATGGTTGTGATTCTCCCCAGGGCCTTAATGCCATGTAGCCTCTACTTAGCTCTTCAGAGCACTCCTTTGTTGTGGATTGGGATTTGTGGGGGGTGCGTGGGGAGGGAATTCTCTGATCCCTCCCAGCCCTTTGTCCTCTTATCTTACTTATAGTGGTACAAAATCTGTCTTTCTTATGTGCAGAAATTTACCTTTGTGGGTAATAATATCTCGTGACAGCAACTTCTGTGAGTGAAAAACTGCCACTGGTTATCTACTTGACAGCATACAAAGTAGTATTTCTATTTCCATTTGTATTCTCTCAATTTCTTTAGTATGGATTGTCACACAGTGAGTAGCTTCTTGGTTGTTTCAAAATGTGAGCTGTGCTTCTCAGGTTTCATCTGTGTTCATTCAGTTTCCATACTTGACTCTACTTGAGTCCTCATAAGATTTTTTTATTCTTTTTCCCTACATTTTTCACAGTTCCACGTATGTATAACTGGTACCTGTCTGCACTGAGCCTCACTTCCTCAGCTGTCCAGCACCTTCCAAAATAATTGCCTGGAATGGCATCATGCTGGCTGATGTGATATTCCATCACAGTAACCTCTGCAACTCATTTTGCAGTGTTCTGTCCTGTGGGTTCTGAAACCTTATTTAAATTATGCCTAAATTCTTAGGATTAAATTAATAATGTAGGTTCATCCTGCTCTTTTTATGTGCACAAATGCATTGAAAAACCAGGTATAACACTAGTAAGTATTTCTGTTTCTGGAAGAGCGACTGGATGTACCGCAGTGATGCATATTGGGTTTGAAAAGCATCATAAAAGGTGTACATAACTGTGACTTTTCCCCGCTGCAGTCTATAAAGATTTGTAAGCATCCCACAGTTTATTTGCAGCACCAACATCCTCTTTGGAGGTTTTTCATGCTGAGGCTGAATGATGGACTGTAGAAAAAGGACAGTTGTCCGTAATAAATTTGATAGCCACGAAGTGAGGTTTGACATGGTGCCTGTTTGCTGATACTGAATTGGCACTGCTACTTGTGCTGTACTTTAACACAGCATATTCACTCTCAGACACAAATATCAATTCATTCATAGCATATGCCACAGCAATGCCAGTGTAAATGCAGAAGAGCTAAGCTAATGACTCAAATTAGTACATTTATTTCTTTAGTAGCAGGTGAGTTTTGGAGGCTGGTGATAAGTCCATTAGTCATTCACCTTTAGAAAATGAACTACAGTTTATTCTGTGAGTCTGTAAGTATATATAAAAATGAAAAATACTTTCTGGCAGAGTGGGGTGTAGGTAATGTGCAGCTGTATTCCCTTACGTGGCATGAGAAATTATGCAGTACTTAACATTTTGCTAGATTGTTTGAGAGAGAATATGAGAGAAAGAGAATTATCCCTGTCACTTTTTTTGGTATGTTTTGCTGGTTTCTGAAGACCATATCTAGTCGTGTTTTCCTGAATGCACTGGGAACAAATGGATTAAGAGGAATCTGTCTGGTTTTCTTCAGTTTCATCTGAACAGAAACCTATGTGTTCCCTTCCCCTTTTCAACCATAATAAGATTCAAGTGGAGCTTACCCTTCTCTTTTTTTCTCACCACAATTTTGCTCCTGATTTTCTTGCATTGACAACTGTATCTGCTCCCTCAGCTCATCTGTGGTCTTGCAAGGAATTATTTTATGATTTCTTTCTGTAAATTTGAATGATACATAATTAATGTCCCTTGAGAATTTTTTGTTGCCTTTTCTTTGACAAGATAGGCTGTTAGTATGTAGTTATAATGCAAGATTTATAGACATAGGTAATACAGCTTTTGAGACCAACTATTAAAGGAAAATCACATGCAAGCTTTTCTGCTGGTCTGACTTGTACACCTGGATGCTTAACCTTGTATTTTTTTCACCATTAGGTTGTTCTCACCGCATATATTTCTCATTACAGTGATATGAAGATGACATATAAATGGTGTTAGTCTTTTTCTGGCCCAATATTTAAAAAAAAAATAAAATAGAAATAATATCTTGGATCTTGCATTGGTAATATACTTGAATATTATTGCAATAACTGCACTGTTTGCATTGTTTGTGCATGTATGATGACAGGCAGTGGCTTCTTTGGCATGCACCTGCATGCAGAGAAGGAAAGTATCTTAAAAGCACGTTAATTTGCATCTTCTCTGTTCAGTATTTTAGATACTTTGTTAAACTTCCTATTTTATCAGACTAAGGTTTCAATGTGTTTGTCTGTTGCTGCTTTTTTTTTTTTCTTTTATGATCATTAAGCTTCTTTACCTCAAAAAGGAGAACTGTGGATAGATGTTTTACCTCTCATCAGTAAGAAAGGGATGAATGGGCTGACTTAAGAAAACTGTGAAGCTTCAGGTTAACATTTGAAAGGATTGGATTAATGTTGACAAAGAAGCAGCAGTTACTGAAATTAAAATAATTCTTTTTAATTTGAATATTGTTGACATATTCCTTCTTAGTTGGCTATGTTTATGCTTAGCCTCTCTTTTCTTAGCATATGCTTGAAAGAGTCATTATGGAGACAATGTATCCTTGAAGTTCTGCTCTAGCATTGCTTTTCTTTTTTTTCTGTAAGTTCAGTATTTGGTTTAGATATATATAAATACTGCGCTATTTTCAAAATACTTATGCTCATTACTGAAGAGCATAGCATGAAACAAATTAATTCGGTCCCATTCATTTTAATAAGTGAATTAGTAAGATCAACACCAGCTGTATTTTTTTCTTTAATGGTGCATCAATTACTTTATAGTAAGGAAAAACTCACCAGTTTTTGTTTCTTTTTTTTTTCTACAAAGCTTCCAGATACTTTTTAGAACTTACACGTTCCCTATGGGTTGAAATTTTCAGTGTGCAATGCATTGTGACAGTGATTAACAAGCCTACACCTATTCACCTTGCATATTCTCTTTCAGAGAATATAGATTTTGTTGGCTAACCTTACACACATGCTGATCTTGAGTGCAATTTTGATTGAACATTGCTGATGTTGAGTGCAATTCTGCTGTAGTGTGCTTCATATGCTAACTTTAATTTCTAAGTTGTTTCTGGAGAAAGTAGACTGATAAAATCAAGAAGACCAAAGGCTATTTGGAGCTGAATGTGGGGGCACAAAGCAAAAGTTCTGTAAAGGAAAGAATTCTACAACTAGGTGAGTAGCAAAAGGAACCCCAGAGAAATGTATGTCCAGAGATGAACACTGGAAGCAATTTAATGATGGACAACACAAAAAAGACAGGAATTTCTCAGGTTTTTAACTGTTTCCAGACAAGAGAATACAACATGGAAGAGTCACACTTTGGGGGACTATTTTGAGAAAGTGGATGTATTCAGCTTCTTAGGACTCCATGCCAAGATTGACAAGAGCTCTTTCAGGTGATATGATTGCAAGACAGCTATCATCCGAGAAAAAAATAACATGGCAATTGAGGAAAGTCCTGAGAACTAGGAGGAAGCTAATGCTATACCAGTGTTTAAGGAAGATAAGGAGAAGGATCTATAGGCTGTGTCAGGTCAGTGTCAGTCCCCAGAAAGATCATGGCATGCATCTGCTTGGCACCTGTTTCTGGACATGTGAAGAGCAAGAGGATAAATGGAAAGAGTCAACACAGATTTCTTAAGTGCAATCAAAATCTGGCTAACCTAGGCAATGTCTTGCTTCCTAGGGTAATGTGAATGAGGGGGGAATAGGTGATATGCTGTAACTAGGACTTCATTAAGTCATATGATACCTCTTCCCACATTTTTGTCAACAGTAAGCTGAGGAAGCATGGGCTGGATATTAAGTGGACTGAACACTGGCGGGACTACTGGACTGAAAGGGTAGTAATCAATATCTTGTCTACTTAGCAGACAGTAATAAGTGGGATTCTTAAAGGGTTGATTCTTGTGCTATTCCATTCATTAGTGACTTGGATGATAGAACTGAACAGAATGTGCCCTCAGCAAATTTGTGAATGATGCTAAATTAGGGTGATGCTTGGAAAGTTGAAGTACAGCTTCAGTCTTAGAGCATCATGAGACCCTGAGGACTGAGACAACAGGAGGCTTGTGGATTTAAAAATAAACAGACTAAAATTCTGCATCTGAGGTGGAAGAACCCCTACATCAGCCCAGGATGGGAAGCATCTGGCTGAGTAACAGCCCTGATGAAAAATACCTTGGATCATTATGAATGTCAATCTGAATATGAGATGATACGAGACGGTGTGTTTTTAGTGCAGACATCATTAACTGCATACTGGACTACATTAGAAGGAAGGAGAAACATGACTACTGGACTGAAGGAAGCTGATATCACTTTTGCTTGGAGCTGATAAAGCTCATTTTGGACAGCTGTGTGTTATTTTGGTAATCTGTAATACAAAGGGGATGGTGAGAATCTGGAAATCGTTGAGTCAGAGGATACCAAAATGGTGAGAGGCCTGGACCACATGATCTAACAGCAGATGATAGGGAGCTGGGATTTTTAGGGAGCTCAGCTGGTGAAGATGAGGCTGAGGGATGATCTTTATGTTAGCCCGCAATAACTTCAAGTGGAATGACAAAGATGATGGCACCAAACTTCTCTCAGTGGTGACGTGCAGTTCAGCCAGTAGAGATAGGAGATAGCTATAAATGGCAGTTTGGGTGGGCAAGTCAGACTGCACACAGTAAAACTTTACTGTAGAGGCTACCGTAATATTCAAACAGGTGACCCATAGAGACTCTGAGCCTGAGCTTTCAGGAATCAGTCCCAATCTGGTGTTGGAAATGATCCTATTTTATGTGGGAGGTGTGAGATTAGGTAATTTGAAGCCAATTTTTTTGTAGTTTTGAGATTATTAATTCAACTATAATGCACTTTTTTTTTTTCCTTCAAATTCAAATTTACACCTTTGTACCTAGACTGTGCAAAATAAACTTTGAAAGAGGATAGTGTGGCTTAATAGTTACACCCATTTGATTACTTTATTTTTTAACACTTTTAAAAATAAGATTAGAGACAGAGGAAAGCTGATTATTGAAGAATAATATCATTAATTTGTAATGTTTGTGTTAAGGGATAAGGACTGAAATAATAAATCAGCCAACAGGATTGGTGGATGAAGGAGAAAGCTAGTGAATGCAGAATGGGTTACTGGAAGATTTTGGTAAGATCTACTTTTTTTTTTTTTTTTCTGTTTTCTGGTGATATCTCCCATCTTTGTTGTTATATGAAGGTTTCACTTTCTAAGCAGGTTTTAAAGGCCAAGTTATTACTTCTGAAACTTGACCAGACCTAAACAGTTAAAGGACAACAACATGGAAAGAAAAAAAAAGTCCTAAAGTTAATAATACAAAAGTGTAAATGTAGCCTCACATTTAAATTTGATATTCTTTATCAAACTTTATATAACAGATCAATTTTCTTATCTCTTAGCTCCATTTTTTTTGTGTGTGTGTTGGTAATAGTAACTTCTTCCTAAATTTCAGACAGGTTGTGTGTATAAGTACATGAAGAGAACAATATAGGTCCCTTAAGGTAGGCAGTTCAGTGTCTGTCAGTTGACTGTATCAGAAGAATAGTTGACAAAGACTGAAATGGGTACAAAGACTATGTTGCACACTTTAATGTGGTGAAGGTTGCTGTACCATGGCAGATGAACCTTTCCATCAGAGGATTCAGAACTCATTTGTAGATGCTCTGTATCTGCCTGTGTGACTTGAACCTCAGGTGACAAACAAAATGAAGGCAGGCAAGTCAGTTATGCCTTCAGTAGGAAAATTAATTGCCTTATAGTCTGTGTGTAGTATATGGGTAAATAGACTGGAAATCAGGGCAAGATATTCCTAACAAAGGAAGCTGAGTGGAGCTGAGCTAAGGCTGCTGCATAAGCTGGCTGGCTGACGTGCTTGGTCTCAGTGGCACAGAGAAAGGCCAAACACTCCCTGAATGCATGACCAGGGCTGCAGAAGACAATTCTTTGCATTAATCCTTGGCTTTAGTGAGGTATTTCCTGGTGTTTGTTCAACTCTTTCTAAAGCTTTGGGAGAAATACAATGTAATACTTGCAGTAACGTACTTTAGGATATAGTATGTTGATTGTTATCTTCATCATGCTTAAGTGGTTGCAATGAAAATAAAGATTGTTTGTGATGGAGATGGTTCTTGTTCATTTAGGGCTTATTTAGAGAAATTTCTAATGCCAGGTTAGGATTTCATGCAACACAAGGAGGATTGTGAACTGTTTCTGTCTACCTTATTTGACTATTGGTACAATAGCTGTAGACTAATACCCGTTCCCTCCCCCTGTTCTTCCTACCAGGTCAAATCCTGAGAAATGCATGATCCTTTAAAGAAAATCCATACTTAACTGCCTTTGGTTGGCATCATGTAGTCTACTTAGATGTTATTCACCCACACCGTTTTAGTTTTTGTGCTATTTTAATGGATTTTTTTTCAGTTCTGTTCCGTACCTTATTGGCTCCTGTGTATTCATGCAGTGCCCAGAGAGGGGATGTAATAATAATAATTTTTCTGCAAAACCTGCTGCAGTTTACATTGTCTAATGTACTATATGTTGGTGTTTTCTTCAACATTCTCTGTTTACAATTAAAGTTTACTTGCCCAATTTCCTTCTGTTGCATCATTGTTAATAAAACTGAAGTGTGTTTTGCATTTTCTTGTGCTGGTCAAGCTGTACTATCTTCAGAGAGTTGATTTAAAAAAAAAAACAACTTAAAGTATTTTTCCAATAGTTCTATTGGTTACATCAACGGATATGCTTTCCTTCTTAGATACTGTCTAGATTTGGATTAAAGATATCATCTGTTTGGGGGGGGGTCAGTTTCTCAGTGGATCATGCAGTACTGAATACATTCTAAAATAGTTGAATAAAGACTTGGAGCTTGTGAAAGCAAAGATTTTATATCAGGATGAGACTTCTAAAGCTTGTTGGTTACTGTGTATTGGTCACTTATGCACTTTTTAATTTTAGTCCTAATGAAGCAGAGCAAGAATTGTCATCCATTTACCATGTCTGTGTCTTATTTTTTTTTTTCTTAAATGAGGTCTGCTTTATTGCATTTTGTGGAAAGAACATGTGTGTTATGTAGAGATCACTTTATTAGCTTTTTTTTTTTTTTTTTCCTCCAGTACAGCAGCATCCTTGTCTGTTGCTGGGACCTCTGGATGTTGTCATGCAATTTTTGAATTAGAATAACTTGATTTTGAGAATAAGCTTCAGTAGACATTTATCGCAATCTCTTGAAGTTGTTCTAAACAAGACTTTTTGTACTCGCATATGCTGGGTATCATCGATTGGATTTTAGAGGTCTAGATTCCTCACTGGCTTAGCAGGCAGGCAGTGCCTGGGAAGGCTAATGCTCTGCTTGTGCCAATGTGGTCAGGGAGACCCAAGCTGGCTTTATGAGACCAAAGGAATTCACCATGTTTTCCAGCACTTAGTTTCAAAAGTAAAGAAACAAAAGAAATGTGTTGCTTCTAGAGCCCAGCAGGTGTGTAATGGATTACAAAGATTTGCACTGTACCTGAATTAATACAATTCAAAGACTCTTCTTGACCTCTCAATTTTTCAAAGTTCTGTAGCTGCAAGAGTGTGTCTTGCTACCTCCTGGAATTGTTTCCTCCAAAACCTACCATTTTTTCATGCTCTGAAGTTGCTACTGAGCCTTTTCTCAACCAAGTTGTATTCAGCCTTCTGAGCTGTGAAAGGTACTAAACATCTTCCAGCTACAGAAATATCTGAAGAGGAAATGGGACAAAAAGTACTGGTATAAAAGGAATCATAAAGTATGTTAGTTGTCTGGTTATGGAAAATAGGAAACAATCTTATCTTTCCTTGGGTAGGAAAGTTAGTTGGAGCTTCCCAGCATACCATCCCAATATTGGTGTATCTGAGAACTCCTTTCTTATGCACTGTCGTGACACAGAGCATGTGGAGGGCAGACAGACTCCTAAGGCTATTGAACAAGCAGCTGTATTAATTTGAATAGCCCGAAGTTCAATTTTCAACCTGTTTCTGTGTAAATATAATTGGGAAAAAGGTCCAGTTCTTAAGCATGACTAACTACACTCACGTGACTATCATATTACGACTAATAAAGTTATTCATATGAGTTATTTGCAAGTCAGATGGCTTAGAGTTTTGAGTCCTGGTTTTAATTCTGAAGTTTCACCATAGTTGGAACCAAATGAAGGTAATTATAAAACTGAATCCATATATAAAAGTATAAAAGCAAATTTAACATAAATTTCCAAATGTAAATGATATAATACCCAAATCCTATGATTTTTTTACATTTTTTCTATTTTTATTTTCCTACATTGAATTTACATAATTTTACAAATAACATACTTGTAAACATTTTTATTCATAACTCATGCAATACTTTATGTAGTATAGTGTGTGTGGTTTTCAGAGGGGTTTTGTCTAATTTTTCCACATTTTATACTTAAGATGGATTTCAAGATTAAGATACCTGTATCTCTGTTAGGCTTGCTGGGAATTTGAAATTACTTTTTTTTTTTTTTTTTTTTTTTTAATACTGTAGAAAGTCTGTAGAATGTGAAAAGGCTGGTCGGCAACTGAGGAAATCTGAAGTGAGAAATTCTATCAATGTCAATGTTTTGAGAATGAGTACTTTTTACTTGTCTTTTGCTAAAGAAGTACTTTTGTTCTTCTGTCTTCATAAAGACTACAAAGAACTATCTAAAAGAAAATGATTAGTTAAGCATCCAGATTAATAATTTAAAATGTTAACATTATAAATTCTTCTTTAGAATGTTATTATTAAAATACCTGTGTATCAATAGAAAGGTAGAGTGCGCATGCTTGATGACATAGAAAAAGGGGTGTGACATATAGGACAAGCTAATGTTTTGAGAATTACATGTAACAGAGTTAGTTCTCCTCCCTTAAGATAAAATAAAAATAGGAGTAATTTTTTTTCAATTATATGTTCAGTGTTGTGAGGTTCCTAAAAGAACTGTGCAAGAAAGAATGTGATTTTTTTTTTTTTTTTTTCCAAACAAAAGATTTCCCCCCCCCAAGATGTTAAAGATTAAACACCTTGGCCTTAATGAAATGCTTCTCTGTTCCCTGTTCTACTCCAACCACACAACTAAAATTGTCTTTCAGGGTACCATTTTGCTCCTTGACTAATAAGCATTTCCCCACAAGAAAATATTTTGGTGGGGTGTTCAAAAGCAGGTCATTCATTTAGATGAATGCTATTTAGTCACTTTGCAGAAGGAATTCTAGACCACTTAACCAGCCAATTCTGGTATGACGAGGAAGTGTAATATATTTATAATTAGGATTGTAAATATTACCAATCTACTGATAGAGAAGAACTTTAGGCTGTTTATTTTTCATGAAGATTGAATTATTTTTAAGGATCTTACTCATTAGATGCATTTAGTGAAAACTGCAAAGTTATTTTAGCCGTGGTAGCACAATAATGTTGCAGAAGAGGGAGCAAAATGCCTTTTGTTCTCATGCATCTGCTGTCTGATCTTTCTCTGTGTTCTGAATGTTTGTATTGTCTTCACTACCTCCTTTACAAGCTCATTGAATTTTATTGGTTATCACTGAAAGACAAACAAAATAAAAGGAGATTCACAGCTGCAGGGGTATGAGTCTGTGTACTGCATCATCATCATCCTTGCAGTGATATGCAAAGAGGAAAAAACTGGCTTGATTATAGATCTCAGGAGCTTTGCCGGAACTAATAAACAAGTGATTTTCTCAAAACTGAAGTGTGTTCAACTAGGAATCTTAAAAACTGAAAGAAAGAAAATAATAATAATTAATCCGGAATGAATCTTTTTCTACTGTGCAGCTAATTAATTCCAGGGTATGGCATCCGGCGTGATAACTGGGGTGAAGGGACATCATCTGCCCATCAGGGTTATACCTGTTGAAACGCAGCTTGAATTCATATTTAGTGTATGCAACTACTGAAAATTATGTTTACATTTCCCTGCAGGAAAAAAATCCTGTTCATCTGAAATTCTTTGGGATGTGTGTGTAGTGTTCTATTATTATTATTATTATTATTATTATTATTATTATTATTATTATTGTTATTATTTCTTGTTCATACGTTTACAAAAGTGATGCCTGAAAATTTCAGGCTGGACAGCTTTGAGCTTTTTAGCAGTGGTGCAGGCTAATTTAACAAGTGGCATTGACCAAGTAGTGCTGTAAACAAGTGGCAGTTGGCAGACTTTGGAGAAAGAAATTACTTCTGAGAGCTCAAAAGACATTGCGGCTTACACACGTGCAGCATGTCTGTTCCAAGTTGCATCCCAGTCTTGTTACATCAGTGGAATCACAAAAGCAGAGTGTAGGCTAGGCTTTGCAAATACCTAAAGAAGGCATTAAAATGCAAATATATTAAAGAAGGTCATGGAACTGGGTACTTGCCAGTAGGTGCCTTCCCTTATGAAGCAGGAATGGCTGAATAGTCTGTATAGACACAAAAAGATATCAGGTACTTTTATTGCAGAGCCGCTAGAGGTTGAAGGTAACGAAAGACTGTCTAGAGGTAGAACAGTTGAAAGGGATGCACTGTTCAATACATTGTATTTTGCCTCCATTCTAAAAAAGTTTTTAAATGTAGATTTTGTCTGTCAGAAGGACGTTATGAAGACTTCAGAACTTTTAAATTAATTCTTTTAATATTTCCTGGGGTGTTGTGTCTGTATGCTATTAAGAAATACTTTTTTTAATGTATGCTAATTTCAGTTGTAAATTTCACAATTTGCTTCATTAGCTATGGGTTTCCCTGTGCTGCAAAAATGTAACTATTTAAAAACTGCTTGTTGGGGTATAACGTACGTTAAAATAATATGTTAATACACACTGGTTATAATTCTACCAGTTACCAATTCTACTAGTTATAATTCTACCATCTAATCTGATACAATTGAAAATCAGGAAAACAGTTTTAAAGGCATACACAGGTATTCACAGTAACAGTAACAAGCATTAGCAAGCAAAAGAATTGAAATGAGTTCCTGTGGCATACGTGTTTCAACACCGTTTCTCCAGATTTTGGACAAAATAGAATTAAATACAATTTTTGAGCATACCTTTCAAATTTTTATATTTAAGTCCCTGGAAGGCTACAAAAGATCAAATCCAACATGATCAGTTATAAACCTCTTTGTAAAAATAAATAAATAAATAAATAAAAAGTAACAATTTGATTTGCTTTTTGGTCTTTAATGTATGAGGTAATTAAATTGATGTTTGTTTCTGTAGTACTTCTTTTAAACTTGAGCTGCTGGTTGTTGTTTGTCCCTCCCCTTAATATTTTCTGTCAGTCTTTGAAACTTAAGGAGAGGACTGAAGAAACTATATCTGTCATCCAAATCTTTTCAGTAATTTGTTATATTATTTTGGCTTTGTACATATTTATACCTTATCTGCCTAGTACCAGCTTCAGTGAAACAAGTAAATATAGTAATAAGCAAAAGAGGCACTTCCAAATAGCATCTAAATATTTTATCTTTGCTCTTAGTAAAGCATGAGAATTCAAATCATATTTTCCTGATTTGGTTGTTATTTTTTATGTTCTTGCCTGATGTGCCTGAATACCCTCCAAGTAAACCTGTCAACAGCTTTAAAAATTCTTTCCCACCTGTCAAATTTTAATGCAGTGAAAGTTTTCAGTTGCTAGAATCAATCTTTGTTTCTGTTAGATGAAGAAATTACTCTACCATAGGAAAAAGGTTGCTTTGTTCACTTTCTGCCTATATGGGTATATAAATAAAAAATGAAGTTTACTTAAACCTGAGAACAGCACATGCTTCGCTGCTTCATACGGGCTACCTGGGAGAGGGGAGCAAGATAATAGACAGGTGCTGCTGACTTGGCGTTACACACAGCATTTCCTTCCCTCTTTCTGCAACACAGTGCAGAGTGCTGTCTCCTCCTTAGCTGACCTGTCTGCCTGCTGAGATCAGTATGTCAATATGCAGCCTGCTCACTGGAGGATAAGGAGCACTGAAATGTTTTGAGACGACTTAATAGCAGTTATATGCCACTGGGTCTCTCAAGTGTTTGCATGGTTTGTTTCAAAGTTCACACTAACTAACTAGCTGAACATTTTCTGCCATGATTTATATGTGAAAACAGCTGAAGTCATCTTTTGTTGCAAGAAGTAATACCATGTCACTGTTACACTACATCAAAAGCTAATTGGAAGAATGACAGTGTTTTCACAGACAGTGATAAGCTATGTAGTACTTTATAGAGAGAAGAGCTTTTACTTTGGACTCAAAGTGTTCAGTGAAGGGAAAAATAAAAAAGCACTGTGCCTTATGTCACAGTGGTAGTAGAAACAAGACTGAAGAGAGTCAGCTTCCCCCAAAAGGGATTTTTAGTACAAACATAAATATTCTTGCATAGGCCAACAAAAATCTTAGTATTTTATTTTAGATCACATTTATTTAATATTTCAGATTTTGAACCAAGTGATTAACATTTTCATGCTTCTTCAAAAGTACAAGGCATGAGTATGTCTTTTTTGAAAGAAAAAAAATAATAATGAGATTTTCTTGTAACTAGCAGAGAGAAAAAAGGCAAAGCTTTCAGGAAATGTGACACCAAATGACCCGAAGGCTGCCACTTTGACCTACCTTTGGCAGTAGGTAAGGATAAAGAATGTGGGAAATCCTTTGTGTGTCTATACAATTTTTAACAGTAGGATCTCTTGATATTCTCATGAGTTCTTCAGAAAGTATTCTGATTTACAGAGGAAATCATTATTCAGGGTTAATTACAGAATCTTAAACTAGGAAATAGTCAAAGTTTAGCTCATTCTTCTCAAAATTTCTAGATTAACTGTCTGTATTTATGATTATTTGTGTACTAAATGAGCAGGTATTGTTTATTCAGTTCATTAATGGTGTGTTACTTCATTAAGACTATCTCTTTGAAGTTGAGTTGAATATTGTTGAGGTATAAATAAACCACTTGGAGGTTCATTTAAGAGCCACAACACAGATAGGTTGTACAGATGTAAATACAGTTAAAAGTGTGACTTCTCTAGATTAAACCCAAAGGGTAAAATTACCCCTTATTTCAGTTAACACTGAGTAATGAATGAGAATTATTAAAGCATTATTAAATCTATGTCAGGAATAACACTTATTTTATATCTTTGTAAAATAATTATGAACTCAAATACCTAAGCTCTGTATAAGAAATATTTCTTGTTTTAATTTCAAATAAATCTAACAAAACCTATAACTCACTTAAAGAATGAAGCATTTTTGGTGCTAGTTTTTTATTATTATTATTATTCCACTTTTTTAGAAGTGTTTAAGTTGGTTTCAGCTCTATGCTTCCTATTGTTTTTAATAAACGTAGTCTTCAGGATAGTGAGCAAAATAAAACTTTTATTTCATTTTTATCATTGATCTAAATCTTTATGTCACCAGAACATTCAAATTGGCACCAGTGCTTAAAAAAAGAGCATAACATCCATTATGCTATCCAGTAAAGCTGATAACACAGGCTTGTAAATTCTTGCAGTGCAGGAAGTTTGATGCGGAATGTTGCACCCAGAAGCAGCGAGCAATGATGCATATGTGATAGATGGCTTTGGCTTTTGAGGAGCATAAATGAGGCATTATTGCTTCCATTCCTGTTACAATAGAGTCTATTAATTTTGGAAGTATTCCTTGTTTTACGCCAAGTTATATGTATGCATTTTTTTCTTCAAGCTTAATATTGGCCTAATACATTAATGTTTGGATGTGTAAATTAAGTCTAATATCCAAGCATGGTGGGTCACATGAAACTAGTTATATTAAGCATCTATCAATCACTGAAAATCAGTATTTCATACTTGAATGCTTTAGGTAATCCAGTATTTTTTAATAGTAATAGTAGCAGTGTGTGGCAGCTGGGAGAACTGGCTTCAAACTCAAAAACTGACTCTCAGAAATCATTTACAATACTTAGGGGATTACTTAAAATACAAAGGCAGTCTCCACCCATCTCTCAAACGTTGTTCCACTCAATCTGTTTGTTTCCTTTAGTGGTTTAAAAAGTTATTTCTGGTCTCTGCATTTCCCGATCTATGAGTTTTTTATAAGATTTTAAATTGGTACTTTTAAAATTGCAAAATTTTCTTTAAACTTACATCTACAAATGAGTTCTTATTTCATTCCATCCTTTCCACTTTGAGTACAATCGCAAGAGAAGTCTTTTAAGACCCTGTTAAAAATAAATTAAACCATCACTCAATAGCAAACATTCATTGCCCCTACTAGAAAATTTGGTTTAGAATGTAATTTACGATTAAACTAATATTTAACTTCCTGTCAAAGCTAAATTTAAATAACAGTCTTATTAGAAATGCTGACAGGCTAGCACAGGTACAGTTTTAAATCTACTTTTCTGGATGCTGCTGAGCTTGTGTGGAAATCTCAAACACTGAATAGTGTCACAAATTACAGAATTTTACTTGAACAGAAAATAAAAATAGCATGACAACTGTTAAGGGTAGAAAGGAATTTAGAGCTGAAAGTGGGTACCAATAGTTTAGCCAAGACTACCAGTTTGCTTCAGTTTTGTTTTATGGGGAAATGATATATGTGAACCTGTCCAAGTTTGAGAAGCACAATAAAGAGTAGGAGGCTTTTCAAGTGTCACTAAAATGAAAGGGCTTGAATTCTTTTTGAAATGAAAGTCAGCTTAAAAGTAATTTGTGTTGTGTTAGATGATGTTTCAGGCCAGTGACCCAGGCACCTGGAGGGTGCTTGGTAGTAGCAGGTGGTATGGGATTCTTCCTGGAATAAGGGAGTGCTTGAGCAGTCTTGAATACTAACTACATTTGTGTTTAAGCATACTCCAGCTCAGCTCGAGTAAATGAGTAAAAGCTGTCACCAGAAATATGTACTGTGGTGCAGTCCTCCCTTGCTACTACCATAGTCCTCTGAAGGGGAATATGTAATAACTTTGAATGACCCTAATGCAGTCACAATGTCACATTCGACAAGAGTAAAACTTACATTGAGAGGTAAAGACTTCATTTGCTGGAACAAGTTATTTCAGAAATAAATGAATAGAAGATGTCTGAGAGGCATGAAAACAGAGACAGAAAATGTAACTTTTCCTTATATATATATATATTT